>PVLD010011959.1:0-62664 GCA_004027595.1 Dinomys branickii | reverse complement strand
TTTTTTTTTTTTTTGTTTTTTTTTTTTTTTTTTTTTTTTTTTTTCTTTTTTTTCTGTTGCTGAGAGGATAAACTGTCTGACTAAATTTGCATGTCTGTATATGGGTCCATACATCTACAATTCGAAGATATCAATGGATAAAGCAACAACTACTGTTGAGACCATATCACCTTGTCTAATAGATTAGTTGTGATTGTACTATTTTCTATGATAATGGGTGTCTGTTTGTCAATATGTTCTTGTACTTTTATGTTTCTAAAATAAAAAAATAAAAATAAAAATAAAAATAAAAATAAAAAAAAAGCCATATATTTATGTAACAGGCTGGAACTAATAAAGAAGTAGCATTTAAGCTATGCTAAGGAATATCCAAAGACAAACATATCTAAAAAACCTTCATCCCATAGTGTTCAAAGTAGTGAAAGGTAGTAATAGTTTCTTTTCACATATGTATATTATTTAAAATTTCTGTAATTAATACAATTTTAAAGAGAAAAAAGGCATTAAATTAGTTTCAAAAAAGACACTAAGAACAAGAGCTTCACTGTGTCAGTTTTTCCAGATTACCCTTCACATTCAAGTCATTTCCTTTAACCTTCCTGCAGTTTCATATGCAAATTTTTACTTAGTCAGTCAGGGAATATAGATAATGACACTTGAAAGACAGATTTCCTATTCTGTGATTATTGGTCTTTTGCTCTTCATTTACAAACATGCAAAATTGAAAGATCTATAATTTTATTTCAGGAATTTATATAATCAGATTTTATATTTAAATGTGATGAAAAATGTAGAGATTATTACTTATTTGAAGTTTAGAAAACGTTAAGGTATTTCTTGGTATTACTACAAAAAAAAAATCCCTCTTCCAATTTATCATCAGAAAAACTGAGTTGGGTTAGTGTACCATAATTATTTTTTGGTTTGGTTTGGTATCGGGAATCAAACACAGGACCTTGAGCTTGCCAGGCAGGCACTGTGCTGCTAAGATATATCCTTGACTCTCCCATAATTATTGATATTTTACATTTTAATCTTTTATTAGTACTTGTTTGCAGCACAGAGTGATTACCTTTCTCATGGAGAGGGGGTCCATGGACATAACACACCCTAAGTCTTTCCTTCTCTGCCTTCGCTCCCCTTAGCCTCTTGATCCCTTACCCTTTTTCAGAAGATCTATCTCCCTGTTTCCTATGCTGTCTTTATTTTGCTCTTTAGTTACATTTGAAGTTTCTCATATAAGAGAAACCGTGAGGTAGGTAAGCCTGTAGGCCTGATTGATTTCACTTACCATGATGAGGGTTTACTGAATAACATTCCTACTCACTGAGCCACAAGAAAACACAGAAAAACTTTTGAATTCATTTCTCTGAAATTTCAGGAAAATACAGCCAACAGAACAAATCTTTTACAAATTAGAAAAGCAGTTTTTATTTTCCAATATCTTTAACTAATGTAAACCCATTTATTTATTTTTTTTCCTTCAAAACATGGGTAACTGAGCATGTTATGCCAAATAGGAAGATAATTTTAGTAAAGGTTTTGATGCTTACATAAGCTATTCTAATGCTTTTACTGTACAATCTTAAAATAAGTGTAACTATGAACAGATTTCTTTTTACAATTCACTTAAGATGCTTAAGCATCCTCAATCTGAAAAATACACTTTTCTAGACATCGAATTCTAATGCCTGTGAAATAGTGTAAATAATCATTGTTAAATATGATGAATTGCCTTGATTTTCAGATATGTCATCAAATGTAATCTCCCATCAAATATCCCATGGAGTTTCCAAATGAATTCCAAGGGTGCCAATTCACGACAAAACAGTGTTCAAACAAAATTCAGCTTGAGAAATGCATAAACCCATTCAAATGCTGCTTCAAGGGCTGTTCTTGAAAGCAATTGCCAAATGTAAGGAAACTGTCAATTGAAAGTTTCCAGGAGTAACTGGGAGCCAAAGCATTGCAGTCCTGGCTCAAAGATACCCCATCGGAAAGTCCTGTCCAATACATCATGACCAGGGTTCACTTGGTTTTACATGACACTTGTATACTTCTTCAAGGGAAGTGCTAATCAACATGCAATAGCTTTTATTTCAACATTTAATGCTTATAAAGGGTAAGTCATTGGTTGTTCTTCCAGATGATCTGCAGGACAGGAAAAGAGAAGCCAGAATAAGCAATACAAACTTTCTGTCCTACCAATGACCTTTATCTTCAGCTAGAGTTACTTTCTGATGTAGACGTTGGAGACAATTCAGTTCCCGTGCCTTTAATCCAAACCAGCTCCCTTAAATAAGGTAAAAATGAAACTTTAGATGCAAAAGAAGGGTAAGGTATGATGCATGTTGCTGCTGAACTTGATTCTCTGGTACATCTGCCAGGATTTTAGCTTTTCTCTTTTGTATAATAGGGGCTTACTGACTGCCCTAAATTAGGGGAAATGACCATGTGCCCATTTATATCCAATTTCAAATACTTCAATTCCATTTGCAGCAAAACCCTGAACAAGGAGCAATTCTTTTGAGAGAGAAGAGATTTTTATAATGAGAGACTTACTGCCCAGAATTATCCTGAAGGTCTGAAGCAAAATGTTCTTTAAAGATCTTAGGTACAGTTAGGAAAGAGGAAACAAGTGAGTGTAGGATCTGCTTGGGATGTGGGGTTAAGCCTCTGACCATCTCACTTCAAAAATACCTCTGTTCAGATCTATGAGGGAAAAGTTAGCTAACCTACCTGTGGGTGGCCCTGACCTATAGCTGGTATCACCTATAGCTCCAACACCTCAGACTTTCTAGAAAACCAGAAATCTCAACACCAAGCCCTCAACCACAAAGCTCGCTACAGGATGGAAACAAATACCTCATTGGTATTTGTTCAGTACATTTGCATGCAATGTAACTACATCCTTTTTTTTTAATCCCACACAGATGTGATGGAAAAAATAATTGGAACAGGGAAAAGACCCTAGGAATATTACTCCTCTTAACTACGCACAATACTAACATGGCCAAAAAAGGAAAAATTTATAAATATATCCTAATCCCCTTTTTCAGAAAAGAGCTTCGTAGAGTTGATTTATAAAGTTAAAGAAACTCTGTTCCTAGAAAAGTCGTACTTTCTCTTCCCATCGTATATCATAGAAAATTACCTGTGAAGGCCGCTGAAGGAAGAGGCTTTATCAATAGAGTGAAGAAGACTTTGCAAGCCTGAGAGCGGGCTTGCACACGAAAGGAGGGAGCTTTCAAACAGAGCCAATGCATCAGTTTTGATGAAGGCTGCAGAGATGAGATGCGCACGAGAGCAGGAATAGAGCACAGAGAGCTTGGCGAGGATCTTGGAAGAATGAGAAGCGCTTCCGTAACATGAGAGGCATAATAATATAGGGGTTGGGAGGAATCTGAGCAATCAATACACTCATAAATACAAGGAAGGAATAGAACTTGACCAGTGTATGTTGATTACTTTCAGTGTGCTAATTGCTCACGAGCTTTATCCATCCTCCTGGCATACAAATTAATTCCCTCTGGTTCTCCATAGTATTGACTTGCACCCCCCCCTTTACATGTGGGGATTCTTATATTTAGAGTCAGTCTGTTGCCAAAAGGTGCATTGTTAAAGACTGGTCAGGAGCAGTAGCCCATAAATATGTGGAGATCCTAGGTAAAGGTGAAAGAGAAAAGGCCAAAACAATAGAAGCAACAAATGACATTAAAGAAGCTTGGCTCAACTCAGATCCCTGAACTACTTTTCTTTTGGAAAGTACCATGCTGTCTGACCCCTGGGTTCTGCCTT
This sequence comes from Dinomys branickii, assembly GCA_004027595.1. Lineage (NCBI taxonomy): Eukaryota > Metazoa > Chordata > Mammalia > Rodentia > Dinomyidae > Dinomys > Dinomys branickii. The sequence continues at coordinate 58,866 of PVLD010011959.1, read as the reverse complement.
GGGATTCTTACCTGGCTAGAAAGTCTCTGTCCCCTTGCATGTTCTTCTGTGCAGAACAGCTGATAAGCCTCGTGTGCGGTTTCCCTTTGAAGGCCTAGGCCATGCTGCAGAGGTCATGTGGTTCCCTTCTAGACTCTTCAGATGATATAACCACAAGTTGCAGACCAAGTTTAGAAAGAAGGAGAGCACATTCCCACTGGTTCTAGGTAGCAGGATGGCTTTGCCCACGAAGGAAAGTGGAAGAACATGGAAGACCTCTTGGTTCCGAAGAGCTACACCAGACAGAGTACTTGGTGCCGGGAGGGGTGAAGGAGTTGTAAAAACATTACTGCTTGTGCCTATTAGTTATTTGTTCGTCCTAGAGACTTTGCATGACACTGGGAATACAATTCCCCATTTGTAACACATCTCCTTGGCCCTGTGTGATCTAGCCCAGGCCTAACTCTCCAGCCTGATCTCTTTTCTCTCCTCTCATTCTCTATGTGCCTTCTTGATATTTCTGGAATGTACCAAGTTTATTTTTACCTCAGGCCTTTACAAAGGCCTGTGACCACGTTACACTCTGGTTATCCCTTCTTTAGGGAGGCTATTAACAACATGTGACACACCTCCTGCCTCGTGGACAAGCATTTTCATACTCTTTCAAAGCTTAAGCGCCTCTGGGTTTATCTTATTTGCTTATCTGATGATTTCATCTCATCAAATACTTGATTCTTGCTAAGAAAACCTCTAGCAGTTCTGCACTGGGATTTGGTTAAATGGATAATCCAAATCCAATCTTAAATATTAGCCTCCATAAAGACAAGTATGTGACCATTTTATTTTTAAGTCACCAATATCAGGAACACGTAAGTGCTTAATAAAATCATATGAAAATAAAATGTAATAAAATAATAATAATAAAATCAAAAATAAAATAATAAAATTTAAAGATGCATCCACTATCCTGTCATTTTTCCATGTGGCGTTATCAGTTGGCATGGATAGACATAAAGATCATCACTAACGTAATAGATGACATATATTATTAAATACTGTATTCTGGGCACTGTTCTAAGCACTTTGTGTGCACTTTCAAACTTTTGCACAAACAAAACAAAGGTACCAAGAGTTTATGATACTGTGTATAGTACAGCACATTCTACAACACAGGTTCAGTGCAGTGGTAAGCTATATAAAAGGGCCGTGTCTCGCTTTGTAGCTAGTGATCTTGCTCATGAAGTCATTCTAAAATGCATTGCTTCTACCTCCTTTGACCCTTCTGCCTTGAAAGAAATTCTTATCCTTCCCTTAGGATTTGTCTACACATCTTACAACCACTGTGTAGTTTATCTACAATGTAACTAAGACATTGAATGTGCTCACTTCTATTTCCACTGCATTTTCTGCACAACTGTGTTAAAGCCCATAGCACAGTTGAACTGGAAATGTGTGTTGACCTGATTGTTTCTTTAATTAGCAAGCCTTGCACGCAGGATTTTTTTTAATGTTCCACTATCATCAGTATTTGCATCACATCCCCAAAACTAGTTTTAAAGTAGTCATTAAATTAATTGCCTTCCTCATTCACAAACTAAGAAATGTTTAAAAACTATTCTTCCAAACTTAAGAATCCAAATTGTCACAGATAGGTATTTTTTTTAAATAATCTCGAGATGACTAGAGTACTGATTAAGTTTTTTCTTTTAATTATAGGATATTCAGGTTAATCCAGCCACATATTGATCAGAAAAATGTACATTAATTCGACTTTGCCTTAGCGCCGAGGCTCTGGATTCCTCCACGTTTAATAGTAGCTCGTTCGTCTACTTCTGAAGGTTGCTGTGTCATGCACTTACTTGATTCTTGCTAAGAAAACCTCTAGCAGTTCCACACTGGGATTTGGTTAAACGGATAATCCAAAGGCACTGGATATTTTCATAAGTTTTATCTGAATAATCCAAATCTCTAGAGTTTACTATATTGGGCTAGAAATCTTAGGAGAGGTATGCTCATAATATTTTTCAACACAATTTGTTTCTGGTTTTAGCCAAAAATAACGTAAAAGAGATCTGTTGACACAATAAGTTCCAACCTTAAATTAAAAAAAAAATTTTGTAGGAAAAAATAAAAGTCTTTGAAAATTCAAAAGTTTCCTTCTGACTTGCAGTTAAAACAGAAATAGTAAAACCACAAGTGGTCAGCGGTAAGCCTTGGACCTGGATGTCCCGCCTTTGTTTTAATAGATAACAGGATGGTTCCCATTCAGACATGAACAGAGTTCATTCAGTTTTCCCTGCCTCTGGCAAAGTCACCTCAACGAAAAGGACTTAGAAAATGATGAAAAGATAAGAGTTCCAAAGAGGGCAGGCTCTCAACAGAAACACAATAACAGGAAATAGGCGGTGGTCACAGAAGCCTTAGAATGTGCCTGAAGTGTGAACTTGAGGGGAAAAAAGTGAGAACAAACCAGTGGCTGAGGCCAAGCAGAGCAGTTCTTTCACCAGAGAGTTGAAAACTTTACCTGCAGGTTTGGCAAGTCAATGTTTTTCACTGTCAGGCGATTTTAATGAAATCCATGTTCTACGAGACACAAAGAAATAGAGAGAGGGGAAGGAGGGGGAGAAAAAACCCACAACAGGCTGGTACCACCTGGGCTTGAATTGCATACCTGAAGAGAATTTAACATTTCCAAAAGCATTTTAAATGTTTAATTTGTTAATACAGAAGTTACTTTGCTTTTAGTATTCTGCAAAGGAAACAAAGCACAATTTAATTATCTTAACCATGACTGGTATAATTAAATTCTTGTTTGAACTGGACTAAAGCTCTGGGAGGATTTAGAGACCAAGCCCCACTGCATGATTTAGACAACCGATTCCGGCAAATTAGAGCATCAATGAACCCACAGCACCCTGAGGGTGGATGAGAAGAGAAAAACCACGACAATCTAAAGTCAAACTTTTGTTTTAATTTTAAGGAGAATAATAATAAAAATAAATAAAGAACAATAGCAAAATACCAACATCCTAGACAAAAACCCAACAAAGCAAGAACAATGAGAATAATATGGGCTTTCATTCTTAAGAGTCATTTCAGCAAATTACAGTCTTAGCTCAGAGACAGCAGTGTGAAATTTACATGGAAAAATCATTTCCATCCCCTTCTTTTTAAAAACTAAGTGATCTACCTTAGTCATGGGACTCTTACTCTGAGCTGTTTCCCAAATTTAAAGTTTACTCTTAAAGGACAAACTTCTGTCATCACGGAAGAACTTCATGACTCTAAAAGCAATTTTGCAAATGGAGTGTGAACCACCTGAATAGAACAAAATGTAAAATATTATAAGTCAGACAGAGAAAGTAAATAATTCTAGGATGTTGCTAATGGTAGCATTTTTAATTCTTCTTAAACCTGTATATTTCCATCATAATTGTAAAGTGTCATTTGCTTCTTTGATTTCTAGTCTCCTCAGATATTTTCTAAAATTACATGAAATGAAACCAATGCAGTTATAAAAATGTGCATTTGCCTAACTAAGTGCTCCATTTGGAAATATGGTGCTCATTACTGATAGCAGAATTGGTGGGGAATTTGAAACCCACTAAGAAATGTTAGGAATTAGCTCAGGAGCAGTAAGAACCTTATTTGGACTGAAGCTGTCTGCGAGACTATGAAGAAAAGAAAAAAGGACTCAAAGGCGAGGCTGCTGTTTCTGCATCTTATGTACTCCAGGCACAGCACAGCTGGGTAGAGAAGGCTCATTCTCCTCTCACTGGGGGAAAAAGGGAAAGTTACTGAGAACGGGGCAAACGTTCTTCTCGCAGCCTGCCTCTCTTCACCTGGAGCAGCGGAGAAAGTTAGGAAGATTTCTTCCCATTCGCAACGCGTATATACTCATTGGCCCCACAGAAGACTTGATTGCCATTTTCCTTTTTGAGCTCTTCTCAATACTCAGAGAGTTGGAAGCAAGAAAAAACACCACAGAACCATCATGCTGCAGACAATACAGAATTTCAGAGGAATCATGTCCTGTGGAGCCCTTTGGGTCCCTCATTGAAACACAAATACCAACTAAAATTTTGGGGCTGCCTGTGAGTTCAGGCTGCCACTGGGCCAAAGCCATGAAAAGCAGATATGATTCTGTGGTGAATCTAATCTGGCCACACGTAGGAGCAGGTTAAATTGGATTGCACTGGCAGTCTGTCCAAGCCACACTGGGATAAGAGGCAGCTACTACTTCCTCCTTCTGACAACAGCTGGGGATTCCCAGATAAAGAAATGTGTCATTAGAGCTTTGTGGTGTAGACAGAGGTTTAGAATGACCAGGCTAATCCAAAGCCGTCTTTGGATACTCCCTCTGCCAAATCTGAAGCACTTCTGGGAAGACTTCCTCCAAGATTACAGTTGGTAATTTTCACAACTGCCGGAAACTGCTCCTTTATCTGGGGTTCAGGAGTCACAGTGCTCCCCTGGCAATACCCTGGGAGACAAAAAACGGTAAGGAAAAGAAAGGTGAAGGTAAAGGCAAAGTGTTACAAATCCAAGTCATTATTTTCATTATAATTTTGATCAAAACTATAGAGTTGAAAGATAAGGTACTGGGAAACCCAATCCTGTGTATTTGCTACCACTCGATTAACGCTCAGCAGCGCTTCCTGATCACTCCCCAACCTTTCTGGGTGGGCTGCAAGTTTCTGGTTGGAGGGCACATAATCTGGGAGAATAGTTCTCCTGCAAATACCTTTGTCAACAGCCGTTCTGAAATATATGATGGTTTCGTTACTTTTATTTATTGGTGTATGCTTGTGCTACATAATAATTACGTTCATCTTGGGGAATTGCTGTGTAAAATATACAGCTCATCGTCATTATGTTTATTATTTGAGTAGCTGAATTCGAGAACACACTTATGCAGGCAAATAAGGGAGAAATCACTGAAGGCAAGCATAGAGGATCTGCTGTTTGGGTTTGGGGGCCGCCGAGGGAGGGACCCCTAGGTCTGCATCTCTGTGCTGCCCTCGACCACTATCAGGAACGCGTCCAAAAGGAAAACGGAAAGACTTAAAATGCAGCACGGAGGCTTTTGGAGTCAGATGCTCTCTCCTGAAGTTCATCACACTGTGGCCGCTCCTCTGAGATCAAATCCTGTACGCTTTGATGAGGACGAAAATAGCCTCTCTGGGAGGCATACCAGTCACTGCTCTCCTTACCCAGCCTGGTTCTCTCAACTGCAACTGCTCTCCGAGTGCAGTACGTGTTCCTGCAGGCTGTAGGGTTGTCGAAGAAACGCAAGTAGTAAAGCACTAAAGCAGCAGCGACTAATACGCCCTGGGTAACCTATTTTCATTCTAACAGAAGCACATAGGATTTTATCTGAGGAATGAGTACAATATGATGAACACTGGGAAGGAGGTATCTGACTCCAAACACCTTCATATAGCTTCCTAAAGCACCTCACACAGGCCAACACCTACCTGCTTCAACGCCCAAACACCAGCTCTGAATACTTCACTCACTGAACCTCTGCACCAACTTATCCAGGTTCATGCCAAGCGTATTGGCCAAAGCCCAAAGTACCCTAAATCCCCCATTATCTTCCAGCTGCTAGAAATAATGCTTCTCTTCCTCCACAGCACAAAGAAGATTCAGTTTAGGAACCACTGTCATTGAATATTCAAACTTCATGCAAATCAGTGAAATTTATTCTATGCTTTGCTCTTTCATCAAAAAACAAGACAACAACCACAAGAATTTTCCATAATTCTGCCTACATAGCTCCCCAGAAATAGTCTATTAAGCTGGCTTGCAGAATGTAATATTAGAAAGATCAAGTCCTTTTAAAACCCACAAAGAGAATACAGTTGCAGAGTTTGGTATTGTCAGGGCAGAAGTCCAGACTCCCTGCAGACTCAACTCTGTAGTCATATAGTTGTTCTCCTTTTCCAACTTCACTCAAAACAACAAGACCTTTGCTGCACACATAATGTTTATCGTTTTTCTCCCCTGCTGCTATTCATGATGGAAATGGCTCAACAAGGCAGGTGTGGAAAGTGAAATACTATTGAACTATAAGGTGAGGATAACCATTAGATATCAAGCTAAATTTTCTAACCAGTATTTAAATCATTTAAATTTCATACAATTTCAGAGACCTTTTTTTTTTTTTCATAAAACAGAAAGAAAACACCTGGTGCATTATTTGGTGGATTCAGATAAAAGGAAGAAGAGGAAATTATCCTTGACTGACCATGAGGATAAGTGGTTATACATTTTAACTGCATAACACAAGTATTCCATGTCAATCCTAAATTACAACTGCTCCTCCCCTTCTAATTTTCTTATTGCCCCCCCCAATTAATGCCAAGATTATAAATGAAACTACTCTTGGCTCTACCTTAACTTGTTCAACTGTCACAGTGTCCCAAGTTTATTTGACTTACCAACATTATCCATTAAATAAAATTGAGACAAATAATTAAGAGTTCCTTGATAGTTGTGGACATAAAGGTGAACCTGCATTGATGTACTCCCTAATAAGATAAAAATGAATCTCAATACAAAGGGAAATTGAGATCCTGAAAAGGATCTTGTTAAATTTAAAAATGTGATGTGTTTGTCTACTTCTTCTTAAAATAATGTACCATCTAATAAAAGCCAAATGTCAGTGTAGTAGGGTGATATTGTACATCAAGATCCTGACCATGACAATTCTAAGTATATTTGTTATCGCCATCACAGTGGCCAATCTTTCCACACCCTTACTTGTGTGTGAAAAATATAGATTATTAGAAAGATGAAGGTAGTCTCAGTGGCTTTCAACCTGTGCTGTAGTAGAACTCCCAGCTTTACAGCATGGACCATGCAGCAAGTTTCCTGTTCCTCAACTCCGTCTCCAACATAACATTATTGATCCCAGTCTTTTCCTGTTTTAGGACCAGTATCTCCAACAGTGCTAAGAATATAGTTGGTACTCAATAAATACATGTTAAACGAGAGGATACATGAGTAATTGTTAAAAAGCAGAATCTTAAAGGACCTCTGCTTTTCAAAAGAAAAAAGAAGATTAAAGGAAAAGAATGAAAAATATTAAAAGGGAAAACTAAAAGGAATGAAACACCCTGATTCAAGTTCAACAGGCGAAAGAGTGAAAAGCCCTGTCCAAGACTGACAGGAAGTTGGTGTCTGCCCCGAGTCTCCTGTGTCCTGATGCACATGATTTTATAGCTCAGTCAGCTCTTTCCTTCTCTTCCCAGGTTCATTGGCCATGTGATTGAGACACTGACATCTTTGTTCAGCTAAAGAAGCTCTATATTTTACTTTATGTCCCAAACCTCGACGCAGGCACTTAGAATGGGATGGTATTCAGTGATGTGTTTAATCAGCAAACAATGAAAGGATCTAAATAGAATTTTTTAAATGCATGTGGCTGGTTGAGGAACTTAATCCATGAGTCCTTAGCTTAAACAAAATGAGAAGTATTTAAAAATGAAAATAATGGTTTGACTAATTTTCTCCTATTTTGCATTCTTTTTTCTCATGAGTCTCTAAATTGTGGAAGCAGATTTAAATCTTCTGAAACAGGACCTGTTAGGGTTGTGTCCAGCTGACTCAAACAGGAAATCCCAGAAAGACCTTACTCCAGCTGTTTCTTGAGAAATTTCTAGTCCACATTGCCTACTCCAGAGAGTGAAATGCATTGAAGAACATTCAGAAGAAAAAATAATAATAAATGTGATTTTTTTACTCAATTAAATCACTTTCAAAATAGTCTATTACTAATATAAAGATTTTGGTCAAAATCTATTCATAGCACCTGTGTTCCCACCACCCCAGGAGGCTGAGGCAGGAGTACCACAGGTTCCAGGCCAGGCCAGTCTGGCAAATGTGTTGACTCAGAGAGCACCTGTCTCAAAATAAAAAATGAAAAATATAGTGGGGAGAGCTGGAGGTATAGCTCAGTGTGAAAGTTGTAGGCTTAATTTCCTGCTCATATGTGTGTACATACACACACAAACACACACACACATACATACACAAAACCATCTAGTTGTTGTAAATCCTGTATCTTTTGTTCTTCTGGTCCATTTGTCTCTAAGTATATACAAATCTGAGCTAGGAATTAGTTCTCATTAGATAACGTGAAAGTGATTACTGTTGTACCAATGCAATATTATTTACTAATGTGTCTCAATTTCTGGTAGTATAATTAATAACCCACACTGAGCTGTTTTTCTTTGGTTATGGCCCACAATGCTATCAATGCAATTATTAGGAAACAATTTTGTGACAATTATTGGCAAAACAATTTAATGACTCCTGGAGAATCTGTGTTAGAAAGGAAAAAGTTATAATGGCTCCCTTAAAACCAGAAATTCACATATCATTTAAATGTTGGGAGTTTTAAATGTGCTAATGTTTTCTCACAAATGTAATTTTTAAAAATTTACTAATAGGAAGTACTGTACTAGTTTTAATGGCTAGTATTTAATGGCTTTATATAGTGCTTAAGCTTTCTTAATATTCCACAACAAAATAAACTAGGCTGGGGTACAATTCCAATTGCATGAAAATAATATAAAATAAAAATAATAGTAAATATAGAGGGAACCTAAAGAGGTAAACTTGTATTTTAGGGTTTGGAAAAACAATTCATTGTCCAGGTATAGATTTCAGCAGTATTCTCACCAAAGTATTTGTTGATGGGTTGTGTATCTTGGCTAGACAACTCTGAGAAAAGGAAACTCCAAATTACTTCTGGATCCAATTTTCCAGTATAATACGTAAGTACAAAGTATACCATTGTTGACCTTGCTGAGTGCCAAGAAGTTAAAATTACTCTATTAAGTTTACAGCAGAAACATTTAAAATTGCTTAGCAGAGGATTCACTTGTTTCTCTCTCCCTCGTTTCTCAGCAGGGATGATGCTGTCTTTTACAAGCTGTTCTTTGAGTTTTATTAAATATCAACAGAAGTTCAACAATAGGAGACTGACTTCAAACATAATCACTGCTGTTAGAATAAGAGGAAGAATCCAGAAGCAAGGCAATGTTCCTCATGCCAAGTCCTCAAGTAATCTTGATGCAGAGCAATCTGTGTGAAAATTAGGACAATAATCTACTGTAAAGTATTGTACTTTATATATTAAACCTCCACCACACACACTCACATGCATACACACATGTGCACACATACCATACATGTACTTTGCTTTATTTTCTGAGTTTAAATGAATTTTCAGGATTATAAATCTATCTTCAATGATAAAGTGCTAGTACTGATTAAGCATTCATCAAACAGGCCTCTTGCTAAATGCTGCGCTTATACAAGTAAACAGAGCACAATCTAGTACTCAGAAAACCTAGAGTTTACTGTATATGGATCAACTGAAGCTCTGAGGGTGGGGATGTAGACTTGATAGCGAATGAGAAATTTCAATGGAAAAAACAAGTTATACATTCTGGTTCTAAAAAGGAATGGGTACCAGGGAGCATTGACTGGAGCCTCCGTGGGGAAAGAATGGCATAAAAAGGATTAAGGTTAAGGCAGAATGTAGAACTAAAAGCAGTTTGATGTAACTACAGGCTATTCATTTTCTGTTGTTTTTTTTTTAATTTTTTTGAGACAAGGTCTCACTTTGTAGTTCAAACTGAACTTGAACTATGTAGCCCAGCTAGCCTCTAACTCACTGTTATTCTTCTACCTCTGTCTCCCAAGTGCTGGGATTATAGGCATGCATGACCATGCTTGGCTTATACATATCTAATAAACTTGATTTGCTAAAATTTGACATCCATTCATGGTTTTTAAAATACTAAAAAAGTTAGGTATAGAAGGAACATACCTCAACATAGTTCATTCTATATATAATCAGCCAATATCTATCTAACACATTAAATGGAGAAAACCCAAAAACTTCCTAAGATCTGGAATGAAATAATACCCTCTTTTCAGCACTTTTTTTCAACATGGTAGTGGAAATCTGAGCCAAGCAATCAAGCAAGGAAAATAAATAAAAAGCTTATAAACTGGAGAAGAGGAAGTCCAATTGCCACTGTTTGCAGATGATTTGCTCTTGTATGTAGAACTCTCTTCCCAAATGCCACTAAAATACTCTTTGATCTAATAAATGAATTTAGCAAAATTGCAGATATAAAAACCAATTAACATGTAATAATCTGTAGAGTACTCCAACCAGCAAATTATCTGAAATAGAAATCAAGAAGGGAATCCCACTGCAATACCAAAATGAACAAAAAGCCTGAAGATAAATTTAGCCAAAGATGAAAAGATCTCTACAATGAAAACTATAAAACATTAATGAGAGAAATTGTAAAGACATTCCACATTCATGCACAGTAGGACTTGATTGTTAAAATACCCATATTACCCAAATCTATCTACAGAGTCAGAGCAAATACCTAAAAACAAACAAAAAAAAATGACATTAAGCAGATAAAACAACCTTAAAATTTGTATTGGATTATGAAAAAGATCCAAGTAGCTGAAACAATATCGAGCAAAATGAACAAAGCAGAAGGCATTATAACAAAACAGGATAATTTGACATGAAACAAAATAGAGAGGCTAGAACTAAATTCATACATCTTCAACAAACTGATCAACAAAGGTACTAATGACATGACAGGGTGTAGTACATACGGCTTCTGTGCCAAATGCCAATGGAGTGCTTGCCTCCAACCTAAATCCTATTAGTAGTCCAGTCTTGTGAACTCCAACCAGAATTTCCCATCAAGCTCAGCTTTCAGTTTTATAGGTCTTCTCTAACCAACATGCCCAAACCTTTCCAAACTCTTCTTGAAACCAGTTCCAGTGACTTCTAAACCACGTGGTCAGGTACAGTCATAGCAATGACCACATTTCTTTAGTACCAAAATCTGTATTAGCCAATCCAGGGACAAAATGCTCAATACCCCCAACTTAAAGAAGAAAAAGTTTATTTTAGCTCATGGCATCAGTCCATGGCCAGCTGGGTCCAGGGCAGGAAAGGCATGGTGGAGGGACGTGGAGGAGGAAGGCTGCATGGCAGCCAGGATGCAGAGAAAGAAGAGAGGGTCTGAGGATGAGAATGTGCCCTTCAAAGTCACATCGCCAGCAGCCCACCCTTTTCAACCAAGCCTCAGCTCTGACCATGAGGTGTTGGGCAGACATTTCGGATCTAAACTACAGCAGAACTCCTCAGGAATCTTGACACAAGTGCTTGGGGGAAGTTCTTCAATGATGCAGATGCTGCAGGACTGTGAAGCACACTTAGAGAAAAAGAGGCAGATTATTTCCTCTCGCACAAGTTTTCCTCAATTCTCCAGCTCCTCTTCACTGCCTCAGTAAACTCAAAATCTTGCAATAGCAGAACACAGAAAAACCTGAGGAGGCATTAGATTGACTTCAAACTGATTCTCAAAGGAGAATAGATGTGAATTTTAAAGAAAACCACACTCACTGAGGCTACAGTAAAAAGTGAGCCACCATTTTTAGTTAAATGATCTGCCCTACAAAAAATAGCCACCAAATATTTTGAGAAGAAAAGCAAGACAGAACTCCAGATTTAGACTTAATCCTCTGACATTCCTACAGAGTCCATTGGGGGGAATATTACGAAGAAAGTTCAGATCTAAAATTCTGTGCAACCCCTTCTCTATGTTTTGTAACACTTTCTTATTATCTCAATTTGTACTGTCTAAATTTATATTATCTTCTATGATCTGTCAATATTAAAATTTTATTTAGATATTGAACATGGCAAGGTGATATATTGTGGTAAGTGAAAAAATTCCTCTACAGGTATATATTTCCAAGTAGGAATGAGTACCAGAAATATTTGATTTATACCTTTTCCAGTCAGTGGTGTTTTCATATTTCTTGCCACTTGAAATGCAAAATGGGAGCTGGGGATACAGCTCAGCGGCACAGTGCCTGTCTAGCAAGAGCAAGGTCTTGAGTTTGATTCCTGGCACACAAAAAAAAAAGTATGTTTGAAGTTGCATCTCAAACATCTCTTGAAGCAAATATATCTTCAGGAGATTTTTCATCAGAAAGAAATTCCAAAGTAATATCTGTTGGTCTAATTAGAGTTTAAATATATTCTTAAAATCAATTGTAAAACCCCATTCAAGCCTGTATGTGAAGATACTGAGTTCCTAGAAACAAGATATACAGTAAAGTACTAAGATAAGTCATTTAATTTACAGTTAATGTAATTTAGTTATATACAAATACCTTTATTAAATAATTGTAACAAAAATAAATTTTTAATTTTTATTTTAAAAAAAATAGTACAAAAAAGAACAATAGCAAAATACAAACAAAACAAACTGAGGACATTAAAAATTACATGGGGTTTCAAACCAAATGATAGGGATTAACAGTGGTTGTTATATTACATATTGTTATCTTCAGTGAAGTTGCTCAGATTACCAGATGTAAGAATAGAAGATTGATCAAATAATCAAAGGGAATAAGAAAATAATAATTTAAAAGAACATAAGAGACAATACATAGTTTCACCAGATAGGATTGTAGAAATTCACCAATGGTTGCTGTACTGCAAATTGTTGTCATCATATAAATCGCTCAGATTACCAGATATAAGCACGCAAAATTGGTTAAAATATTTTTAAAAATTATTAATTAACTGTTCCCCTCAACAAACCATCAGACACCAGCAGTACAGTTATGCTACTGATCTATATATACATTTTATATAGCATAAACATTACAGATTTTAATTGTGTTTAATAAATTGTATAAACTTTTTTACTGTTGTTCTATTACTTTATCATGACTATATTTTCAATAGTTAAAATGGTAAATACCTCTCTACTTTGGTCCTTCCAATGTACATGAATGTGTTTAAAATTCAGAAGAATGCTGGGAAATGCTAATAGATTTAGCCTTTGGTGTCTGGAAAACCAAACACACTTAGTAATCACTTCTTTGCATCTGCATGTCTGAGTGAGCATTAGATGTTTACTTTTTGGGTCAAGTAATTTGGAATCTCTCACATTAGAGGTTTTAGAAATAGAAAATCCAGCGTTGTTTTCCCTGCGAGTAGTGATATAAAGCAGACAGTTGACTGTCATTGATTAAATAATCCATAATGAAATTCTTTCACTTCATCTAGAGAATATTATTTGTCCCAGACAGATAACATAGGCAACAAGAGCAAAGAGTCCAACTTGATGGAGTTTTAACTTGATAAATGAGTCTGATATATTTACAGAAAATAACTTTAAAAATTATTTGTTACCCTAGAAAAGCAATGTTAATTCAACAAACTTAAATGTCAAACTTTATATCCACTAATTAAAAAAGAAATCATCTACAGTCTGTACTTTCTATGTTATGCAGTGCCTAACACAAGTATAGTAGACTCCTGAGTCTGGCACCAGCCCTCTCCCTCCCTGGCTTTTCTCTATTCCACACAGTCAGGGGTCCCAGGTAGCCTTGGGATCTGGCTGCACCCTCCTGTCCTGGAGTTTGAGGGCTATCTTGTCATGTAGTTTTGGTGACAATATTGTCCCTTGAGGTTTACTTTTTCTCTTCCATTTTCTTCTCCTTATTTTTAAGGAAATTTGGGTGATTTTTTAAAAATTATGTGCTGCTATGATGTTATTGATTTTGATATTCTTTAAATGACTGTTGGCCTAGAAGCACATTTCTCATGAACGCATATGAAGCATTTACTTTTAACCAAAGTTGAATATGTCCATTTTGGTTACTTCGTAAAAGTATCCCTTTTACAAGTCTTCAAAACCCTCTGCTCATCTGTTTATTTGCTTACTGGGTTTGCTCTTACATGATTTTTCAGCTTTTCTTCACACCTAATGAAAATAGGAGAAAAGATGTCTGACACTGGGCTTGGGAGAGATTTTTTTTTTATCACTCCCAAAGTTGAGGCAGCAGAAGCAAAACTAAGAAAGTAGGACTTCATCAAACTAAAGTGTTTCTTCACAGCAAAGTAAACCATCAAAATAAATTACAAAGCAGCCTTCAGGTCAGAAGAAAATATTTGCAAATTATATTTAATTTTATGTGGTTACTATCCAAAATGTATGAGGACCTCACATAAGTCACTACTAAACAATAATAACCTAAGTTTACAATGGGCAAAACATCTAAAGGAATATTTCTTCAAAGGACACAAATAACTGACAAGTAAATGAAAAGATGCTCAGTATGACTCACATTATGGGAATGGGAATCAAAGCCACCTGCCTATTGTCTGGCTATTATCAAAAGGACAAGATCACAAGTGCTAAGGAGCACACCTATGATGAGCAAGGTTGTAGATGTTCTAATGTTAAAAGCTGCAACTCATTGTAAAGATATGATCAAAATGTGAGACTAAACTAGGAAAACAGAAATTTTGTAACTGAGAGAACAGGGAATTGAATTCAGAAGGAAACAGACAGTATTGCTTGAATGATGGTTAAGATAAAAATCCCAGGATTATAAAGATGAAACAGGTCTGAAAAGTAATAGGATGGAATAAGAGGCTAAAAAATTAACATACTATGTGATTGGAAATATATTATCATATTCAAAAGAAATTTATAGATTAGAGTATTTGGGGAAAATTTGGACATATACTTTGAAACCCTAACAAAAATTTAGACAATTCTAGGAAAAACATGTTTATATACTGGACTGAAAATGTGATCACGGTATACTGGATGTTTCTGCTATGCATTACAGTCACAATAATGTGGAAATAGAATATTCATTAAACATAAACTGTGCTATAATGACACGAGAATATGGGTGGGTAGAAAATGTGTTCATTGTGGGGAGAAAAAGCAATGGAGACTACATCATGCATAAGGTCTAAAACTGATTTACATGGAAATAGCAGATTATTTACAAATATTTCTTGAGGATTCAGTCCTTTCAGTGAAGAGGGGAAAGTTCCAGCTCACACACAGTTAACTTGTATATGAAAAGACAGCTGATAAAAAGCAAGTGAGTGGGGTTGTGGTTTTATGTGTCACTGCGGCTAGGCTTCATTCCCCAGGGGCTGAGGTCAACATTACTTCTAGTGTTGCTGTGAGGTATTTCTTACATACTTTAAAGTATGTATCAGTAGACTGAGTAATGGATATTATCCTAAGTAATCTGTGTGGGCCTGGTTGAATCAGGTGAAAGACTTTAACAGCAGACCTCAGACTTCTTGAGAAAGAAGAAATTCCACTTGTGGACAGTATACTTAGCTCCTGCCTGAGAGCTCCGGGCCGTTCTTTCTGATAGCTGTCCTGTCAACTTCTGACTTGCCCTCCCAGCCTCTACAATCATGTATATATTAGTGGTTTCCTATCTGCCAGGCATAGCTATTAAATCAAAGCTGAATAGGAATGATAAAGAATGTGAACCAAGGAAATATGTTTTATATGGGGTGGTCAGAAAAGGTTCACTGATAAGATGCTCTGGCTGACTGATTACATCATTGATTTAATTCTTCATCCCTCCTTTATCCCAGCCTTTTTATATGAAGGCTTTTCAGTATCTTTCACTAAAAGGCAAAACCTATTTTCCCAAGCATTAAACCTGTACCGACTTTGCAACTTTACATGCAATATTAACAGACAAATCTAAAGCAGAAGCTCAAGAAAGACCTGACACAGTTTCACAGGCCTCTTCTTTGGGAACAGCCATAAAGACAAGGCAGGGTGTGCTGAGAGTTGAAAGAGGTGCTCGCCCTAATTCAGTGAGCGGAGGCCATACTTGATCAGTCAGTCTCCAGCTGACTCCAGATCATATGAGTCTGCCCATCCTCAAGAGGTGCCTCGCTGACCTGCGGCTAAAGACTGATATGGGGTGAGAACAAGTAGGTCACGTGGCAGGTCCTCAAAGCAGGCAAGGCCTCCTAAGGCAAGGTAGATTCGAGGGGGCATGGAATCAATGGATGCTTTTAAACAAATTAGTATTGAGACCTGGCTTCTAATTTTAAACACAGACACTGGCTACTGTGTGGACAGAGAACTACAGCGAAGGAACTAGAGAAGCAGGGAGGCCGCCTCAGGCTTTGGAGAAACTTCTACATGAGGGTGAAAAGGGCTGTGGCTCTGACCAGGTCATAGCAGTAGAGGGGGAAGGAAACGCTCAGGTTCTATATATACTGTCAATAAATGATCTAGAGGGTCTTGGAGGGATGGGATGAGAAAGAATGCAAAAAGTAAAGGATGAACCCATGGCTTCAGCTTGAGCAATTAAAGGGCAGGGTTGCCATTTACTGAGTGGAAGAAGAGTGTGGAACTTCAGGGTTTGGTGTAGACATCAGCCGCTGAGTGCTGAACATGTTAGTTGTTAAATGATGTTAGGTGTCCACGTTGGGTGCACCATAGGTACAAGATGCTAAGTGGTGCTACAGTGCTGACAGGTCTCTGGTAGTTCATGTTTATGAGTACGAATGTTTCCCCCCAAGTCATACCCACCTGAGTACTTGTCACCCAGGAGCAGCTATGGGTCACCAGTGACCCTCACGCCACTGTCAGGATGGTTGCATCAAATTACTTAGTAAGTGTTTGTGATTTTTCAGTGTCTCTACCGTCACCACATTTGCAGTGCATAACGCTTACGCTGCTTGTGGAGACTTGGTACATGTGCACAACCCGTCTTCGCTCTCTCTTTTTTCTCCTTTTCCCTCTGTGTGTTCCCTTTCCCTCCTCCTCTTGGTCCGCTTCCCTTCTGCAAAACATCTATCTCCCTCTTTTTCTATTAGCTCTTTTATATTGCTGTTTGTTAAATTTTGGATTTCTTGTGTAAGAGGAACTATATGATATATAACGTGTCCGTCTGATTCATTTCACTTAAAATTAAAGTCTCAAGGTATGTCGATTTTCCTCAGATGACTCAAGTTTGTTCTTCTTTACAGCAGAGTACTACTCCATTGTGCATAAATACCAGTTATCTCGATCCATTCATCGGCTCATGGACAGTGGGTATTTACATTTTTAAAAATTTATTAATCTGTCTGAGGTTTTTTTAATATGTTCTACATATTAGTCCTTTGTCCAAGGAAGAGCTGGCAATTTTTTCCCCATTGTGTCCACATTTCTGGCCATTAAAAATGCAAATTAAATTGATATTGAGATTTTATCTTACTCCAGAAAGAATGGCTGTCATCAAGAAATCCTATACCAAATGCCAGCAAGGTTGCAGGAAAAAAAGAACTCCTTCTACATTGTTGTGGGAATGCGAAGTACTACAACCATTATGGAGACTCATGCAGGGTCTTCTCCCAAAGTTACAACTAGAAATTTCATGCTACTCAGCTATTCCTCTTCTAGATATCTTCCCAAAAGGAGGGAAAGACATCATGTTACAGTGATACCTAAATGTTCTTATTTATAAGGGATGGTGTTTATTAATGGAAAGGTATCTTTTACAGTATAATTTTTCTCAAAATATAAACTCTCACAGATTTTTTGGTCATCTAGAAAAACAAGTCAGAGGCCCTTGGGAGATTTCTTGGACCACTTTGGAAAGATATGACAGAAGCAATTATAGTTTTGTAAGTTGGAATGGAGCCAGAGAAAATATTTTACAGTTAAAACCCTGAGGTAGTCCATAGGCGTAGGAGAGCAGGGAGCATATAGTCTTCTTAATTATTTAATATGTAAAGCATATGAAATGATTAGTGTTATTGCCATTGTCCACTGGTGGAAAAGAGAAAAGCATACACACTTACATTTTATGTGAGATGAAGGCCCAAAGAAGTGGCTAAATCTAAATGAGCTCCTCATAGGTGCACAAAGAGAAGTCAATGTGGAAAACTAACATAAAATGTGAAGCGAGGTTAGAGGATGCTAGCAAAATACATGTATGCAGAATTCCCTCAGCTATAACTCCCTATTAAAGAATGATTCTCTTCTCCTGTGGCAGGGAAAACATGCTTCACATAAGACTTGTCTTCTATTTTTAGGAAGGGAAGGGGAGAT
Organism: Dinomys branickii; assembly: GCA_004027595.1. Lineage (NCBI taxonomy): Eukaryota > Metazoa > Chordata > Mammalia > Rodentia > Dinomyidae > Dinomys > Dinomys branickii. Next base: position 40,933 of record PVLD010011959.1, on the reverse strand, counting down.
TAGACTGTCGTTCTTGCATCTGTTTTTTTTTTTTTTCTAGTGATTTTACCCAGAAACAATCCTACAAACTAGATTATTTTGGGGGCACATATCCTGCTACCCTTGGTTTCTAATGTTTGGTTTGGTTTGGTTTTACTATGACATAAAACCTCATCTTTAATAGGGAATTTTTCCAAGTGAACTATTATTTTAATTTTCACTATTTCTTTTTTTTAAGAGAATGAAAAAACAATAACAAAATAACAGCAACAGAAACAAAACAAAACAAAGCAAAAACAAAATGATACAGGATTTCAAAGCAGAATGATAGGAATTAACAGTGGTTGTTATATTACATATTTTTATCTTCAGTGAAGTTGCTCAGATTACCAGATGTAAGAATAGAAGAAGATTGATCAAACTATTAAAGGGAACAAAAGATAATTTAAAAAATTAGAAATGATACAGACCTTCACTAGACAAGATGGTAGAATTCACTAACAGTTATTTTATTGCATATTGTTGTCTTCAAATTAGCTGTACAGATTACCAGATATAAGTATGCAAAATTGGTCAAAAAAGTTCAAGCATTAACTCTTCCTCTCAATCAACCATCAGACATCAGCAGTACAATTATTCCACATATCTTTCTATATACATAAATGTATTTTTTCCCTTCTTTCTTTTTCTCCTCTCCCCCATCCCAGCTGTTCCCTCCCCTGAGCAATTTCCCTCTCCTTCATAATATCTATTGTACATTTTGGATTTTATTTACTCTTTCAGGTTCTTATAATAGTGAGACAGTATGATGTTTACACATGCAGGTCTGATTTATTTCACTTAGGAGTATGGCCTCTAGTTGTATCCATTTACCTATAATAGCCTCAAGTTTATCTTTTTTTATAGATGAGTAATACTCCATTGTGTAAACATATCACATCTTTTTTACCCATTCCTCAGCTGATGGACATTTGTGTTGTTTCCATGATTAGCTATGACAAATTGTGCTGCTATAAACGGGTGCACATATATTGCTGTGGTATGATGTTTTTAATTCTTCTGGGAAAATACCCAAAGGGGAATAGCCAGGTTAAGTGGGACTGCTAATCCTAGTTTTGTGAGGAATCTCCAAAGTGATTTCCACAGTGGTTTCACCAATCTACACTCCCACCAGCAGTGGAGAAGTGTTCCTTTATCCCCACAGCCTCTCCAGCACATTATTGGTGAATTTCTTGATGAAAGCCATTCTTTGCTGTTTCTGTAGAACATAAATTTTGAATGTCTACCACTTTTACCAAAGAACAAAATCTCTATCACTGACTCGGATACTCCAACCTATATTAAATATAACTTGGGAAATTCCATTCCCCTATTGGAGATGGAGAGTTATCTTATTCATCTTAACCACCCTAGAAGAGAAAAACTTGAGAAAGAAAAAAATCATATTGCATTGGTTAGATTTCTCTAGAGGAACAGAAGCAATATAAATATAGAAATATATTTTTGTATATGTTATCTGTATTCATATATTGTACATATATTCATGTATATTTTCTATGTATAATTATGCAACAGGATTTATGAAGTAGACTTGTAGTGGTACAGGAAAATAAAAACTCCCAACCTGGACAATATCTGGGATGAGTTTGTGTTCTTTAAATTCGAGGAATGAATTTTAGGAACAACGGAAATTAAGAGCAGAATATATTTATTGAGGGAAAGAAAGCTTCTATCCAAGAGAGGGAAAGAAGAGGGCCAGAGTGGGTTGCCAAGGACCTGGGAAGGGACTTTATAGAGCAAAACCCTGAGGTGAGGCGGGTCCAAGATAGGGGGAGGATGGGAAATTATAAGGTGGGCATGAGGTGGGACAAAACTATGGTCAGCCAGTAAGATTACAAGTATAATTGTGCAGGTAAAATTGAGTAAACTGGGATCAAATGAGGAAGCGAGCCATGCACATAGCAAGCGGGCATGAACACAGAACAGGGGCTTTTCCTATAGGGGGTTGGGCTAGGGACTCTTTCTGGCTTTTTGAAGGTGGTTGTTACTTATTTAGAATATCAATCCCTGATGTTTACACCTAGGGAGGTATGTGGGTGCATTTGTTTAGTCCTTTTGTCTTGAGGTCTAGTGCACAGATATCTTACCTTGTCTTTCCTGTTGTCTCCTTTGAGGGCCTGGCCCTGTCTGACTGCCTATAATATTTCTATCTAACTCAGCTGCCTATAACAGTAGGACAGGGCAGGAGAGTCTATAGTGGTGATCTGCACGCTGAAGAGATGGAGGATCTGATCACTGCTCTGTGCAAGAACCTGGGAGCTGCAGAGCAAGAGCTATCAAGGATGCAGACCAGTCTCAGGGCAAAGGACAGGAAGCTCACTGCTGAGTTGCTTGTACAAATCTGAGTTGAAAAGGTAAAGGTGCTCTGCTGTCCACAGTGATGACAATTACAAAAGACAAACCCACTCAAGCAAAATGGAGCTTTTCAAATGCAGGCCAACTTCCTCTTTCTTTCCCTTTTATTCCATCCAGGATACAAGCCTATTGGATGATGCCACCCACAGTAAAGGTGGGTCTTCCCACTTCTATTTGCTGGCTGGTGTGCCAATCATCTTTGTAAACTCCCCCAGTCTAATCCAAAACTGAGGTTTACTAATAAGCTAGGCATTTCTTAATCCAGTCAAATTAACATATCACAATTATCAGTCAAACATATAATTTAAATCATTATTTTTTCTAAATTAATTTTCAAAAGAAACTTTCTTAGCTTAAACAAATTTTGCTCCTTGCTCTACTGCTGATTAAATTGTACCAATTTCTATACTAAGAGCACTCTCTTAAAGTGCTATCCCTAAGAACACTGACATCTTCCAGGAAACTGAACAGATCCTTTTTTAATCAGTACTTCAATGCTCAAGTTTTATGTGCATGTGACATGGAAAAAGAAGACCCAAAGAAATAGCAAAGCCTAAAAGGCTTGGAGTGTTGTTTCAGGAAGATATTAAATCTTGAAGCCCAGAGCTTTCTTTCAATACTGTGCATCTGCTGACAAATAATTTTCAATAAACTGTGAGGGGAACACTTACCTCCACAAATGCTCATTAACTGCGGTAATTTGAAACCTGGTCCTGTTTGTGCTCCTGGAGTGAGGGAGTGCAGTCACATGCTTTCTGCTGAAAGCTTCACTGTTGCTTTACAACCAACAAGCACCGTGTCTCTTGTGAAGATCTTTTTAAGTTTCCTGAGGAATTAATTGGCTATCAACAGAAGCAGTCGGTAAATCTTGTGTGTGTCAGTCACTTATTCATGAAGTTTATTTAACTTTCTGTCCAAGCAAAGAGCAAAATGTCTCCTTATTATGCATGTGGTACCAAAGAAAATTTCTTTTGCAAGAAATAGAAGTCAGTCTATAATGTCACAAATAAGCAGTGAGACATAAACTTCCCCCTTAGCTGTACTGTATTATCTTCAAAGATACTGATAATCACATTCCTTTTAAACTGATGGGAAATCCTTACACACGTATACGTTTGTTTGAAAGCTCTTTCATTGTTCCTATCAAGTGGATTTCTTTTCAAATATTCAATCAAGGTAGTTTTTTACCATCTAGTACACAAACTTTTTTCATGCTTTACTCTAGTTTGGTCCTTTGCATGAGAATTTAGTCAAAGTATTATTTCTACACAAGTCAATTTTACCAAATTCTTTTAACTGCTAAGCAAATAGAAGTAATTTCAAAACAAGACAATTTGTTTAGGCATATATTTCTTGGTTTACTGTTTGATACTAGTGAATGTTTCTTTGATAATAAAATTTGGGAAAAAGACCTCCGTTTTGGAAGAATTTAATCGAAAGTAATTGATCATCTAATGTTCTTAGGAACATTACTTTACTTCAGGAAAAACAAGCAAATTAATTCAAAGTGCTGCTAAAGGATGCTTAAATTTCACTTTGCTGTGGGGGGCAGTAGCCCAGGGGCTGTTTATCTGGTAGTATTATGGCCGCATAGTAGCCTTCATTGAGAGTAGTTGATCTGTTATACAATAGCAACTGGAACGTTTCTCCAGATAAACAGATATTTTAACTATACTTAGCACGTGCACAAATCTCAATTCCTTTTTTGAACTTCAGGGGTGGATTTGGGGTTTCAAGAATTGATGCCCTTCTCAGTTGCTTTATGACTGTAGTCCCATCAAAGACTGACATAATGCAGCAGGCTCGTACATTATTAGAGCTGCCTCTTTGGGGGCAGTGCCTGGAAATTTTTATTTTGTAGATCTTCAAGGAGTAGCTGTTTACTGGTTATCTAAATTACCTACCCATTAACTTCAACTCTAATAATAGGCCACTGAAAGCAACCATGGTACCAATATTACATGTTTCCTTATATCAGCTCCTTTAGGTATGTAAGAATACAGTTTTTATAGACAAAACATTATTGCAATCATTCTAATGTTATAATTTAGGTACTGAGAGAATTTGGAATTAAGTGATATATGTCAAGGCCCATCTTTTTTAAAAAAGCAATGAAGGGTAGGGGCGCAGCTCAGTGGCACAGTGCCAACATGTGTGAAGTCCCAGGCTCAGCCTCCTGCACAAAATGAAGATGATGATAAGGATGTAATTACCATCCCTATAGTAGTTTAATCAAATAAATTAGTTGCATCATTGTTGAATGATATAGTCCTCTGCAAAACAACATTTGCCTAGAAAGTGAAAAGGTAAAGTTTTAAAACATAATTGTAGAACAGCATCTGCCTCTCAAGTGCAAGGTCAAGAGTTTGATGCCCAGTACAAAAAGAAAAATTGTAAGCTAGCAGCCTTCATTAATGTAACATTATTAATTTCCATAAGTATTGTAAAAAGAAATATTTTCTTAAAACATCTGCTCAAAAATTCACAGCCTTCTATTTTTTTTCTTTGATGTTAAAGAATAATGTGTATTTTTGTGTGTTTGTGTCTTAGATACTTTTCTCATTGCTGAGGCAAAGTAGCCAACACCGACAAGTTAACAGCAGAAAGGTTTATTTAGCATATAGTTTGTAGAGGTTTCAGTCTATAATCCTCTGGCTTCAAGGCAAGGTGGCACATGGCAAAGGAACAACTGTCCATGGCAGCAGAAGACAGCAAAAGCAATCAAAGAGGGAGATAAGACTCCTTCTGTTGCTGATACTGTATGCAGGCAACCTCCCCTAAGGCAGGGTAGCACTCCCACTTTTAACCCTAGGTATAACTGCGCCAAACCAACCAGTGGACTGATTTACTAATCACATACCCTAAATCCCAGCATCACACACTCTAGGTTCAGCCACCTCTGAAAAAGCCCTGTGACCACACGAGGCTTTGGGGGAACATCCAGACACATAACAATCTGTTTTTTAAATTTTGTTTTGTTTTGTTTAACACAAATTGGGCTAGATGCCTTGTAGCCACAAATGTGACTACAGCTGCTTCTTGTGAGTTTGTGTATCTGTATATATACATATACACAGAATCATGCTAAAGCACATGAGCAAAGAGAAATATTACAATGATTTAGGTGGACAATATTTAGTTTTAGTTTTCATTCTAACAATTTAATCTATTTAGACTATGGTCTGAAATAGTAATTGTTACTGTTTATTCCAAGATTGGTACAAGACTTACAAAGCATATGTCATCCTAATCTTATTCCTTTTTAAATTGATAGTGCACAAGGTAGTCATCATAAGTGGTTTATAGTTATCAATGAGATGATCCAATAGTAAACTGTAAGAGTCAGCAAACTCTTCCTGTAAAGGAACCTGCAGCAAACATTTTAGCTTGAAGCGCAGATTGTCTCTTTCATGACTGTTCACCTCTGCCACTGTTGCCCACAAGATATAGACAACGCCTCCACAGTGAACACAGCTGTGCTCTAATAAAACTTTCTCTATGGCCACTGAAATTTGAGTTTCTCGCAGCTTTTACACATTATGAAACACTATACTTTTGATTTTTTTCAGTACTTTAAAATGTAAAAACTACTCATAGCAACAGATAGTAGAGAAACAAGCTGCCATGCTGCAGAGCAAAGGATGCGAGGTAGACCTAGCTCTCCTCCCGGCTGCAGAGTGAAGTCATCTCCTGAGTCTCAGCTTTCTCCTTTCTGAAAAGGACAACACTGCCCCTATCCGTCTTTGTCACTGGTGGTATCAGTGCTGTCACCCTCTCATTTAATCTTCAGGATTTGCCACGAGATGATATAATTTTTCCCAAATTTTGAGCCAAGAATATTAAGGACCTGGGGTTTAAGAAATATTTCTAAATATTCTAACAAAACAATTTCATCACACAACTAGCAACAACAGAATCTCATGTTGAAGCCAGATCATCAAACCATGCCCAATTATCATCACATTTATAATATTTGAGAAAATCATCCTGAAAAAAAGACTGTTTCAAATATTTAGCGCTCTGTTCTCAATATTCCATCACCTTGGGGAAAGGGCAAGAAAGCTTTCAATGGAAATGATCACGCTTGTCTCATCCTTCCCAAGCTGTAAGCTGTATCTGAGAAGGAGCTGAAGTTGTCTAAGGAAAGAAAGGGGATGCAGCTAGAATACATAATAAACATCTGGCTCTCTTCTACGTAGCTTGTAAAATCAAAAAACTGGTAGCTAACACTTACATTTCAAGGTAATAACCATTACATTTAATTTTCTGCTCTCATAAATGCAGTGCCTATTTCCACTTAGCCTACCAACATAATAGGCTATATTTTTTATGTAAAGATGGTATCAGTATTAAACAGAAATGTCAAATCTCAAAAAAGATTTTACTGAGTTTACTAAAGAAAATCCCTACTTTAGACCTTTCCTTATGTTATATCAATTCTTTGACCTTTAAAAAGTTACACATACTCTCTGAGTCTTGAGTTAGCTACTACATTACAAAAATAAAGAAATTTATGAAGATGATGTTTTTGTTATCTGGGGTAAGAATCTAGAATAAACTGAAGAAAAACAAACCAGTAACATCTTAATTTCTTCACAGAATGAAGAGTGAGTCATCTCACTTTCACAGAACTGTACCCATTCATTCAGAAATCATTGTGAATGACCACTGTATGCCATGTACCTTTCCAGGCTTTGGAGATACAAATTATGAAACTTACATTTTTCTGAGGGTGAGATAAATAAACAAACATGACTTTTTTCAAATGTTAATAAGGGATTTGGAGAAAAGCAAAGGAAAATAAAAGGGCAAAGGACTCACAGAGCACGGTGGACAGTGAAGTCAGGCAGGGAGAAGAGGCACAGTATGATTGCAAGGCCCAAGGTACAGCAAAGAAGCCCAGGAAGATATAGTGAAGAGAATGCAGAGATGACCCCTAGGCAATGAGGTCAGGCTCTTCTTACACCGCTCATGATGCTAAGCCTTGAAATCCTTTGGCAGAGTAGCATCAAGTTCTCACTTATATTTTAAGAGAATCATTCTGATCGTATGTAAAGAATGCATCATCAGGGGAAAAGTCAGATGCCATGCTAATGAAAAATAATTGCAGAAGTCCCATAGTGAGTTGAGACGGGTCATAATAGTGGAAATAATAAGACAGTAGTCCGTTTCTTTTAGATATATGTCAGAGGAAGAGATGCCGGGATTTACTGATGGCCCGGCAGTGAGGAAAGTCAAAAGTAATCGAGAATTTGGCTTGAGACACCGAAAGGTGAACCATTCACTGAGCTGTGGAGAGGCAGTAGACCTGATCTGTGCCGTGGTAGAGTTTGCAAATCAGCAGTTCTATTCTGCACATGTTAAATGTAAGAAGCTTATTCAATACCCACATAGATGTCAACTAGGGAGACAGAGGTATGACATCCAAGTTCAGCAGACGTGGGTATGTATACATGTGGCCTTTGAAGGATGAGTTCCCCTGGGAAGTAGAGAAAGCTCAAGGAAAAAGAAAACAAATCCCTGTGGTTTCCACAAATGTTACAAAGGTAGAAGAGTGAAACATACTGGAAGAAAATGGTCAAGGAGGCTCGAAGAGAAAGAAATGTTCCGGAAGCCAAGCTGAAAACAAAAGTGAGGAAGGACAGGAGCTATGTGAAAGGTTACTTCCAGGCTGAATGAAATCTGAACAACAGCAGCAGAAAGCGGGGGAAATGACCCCAGAACTGACAGTGCAAGAGGTCTGAGGACTTGATCATAATCTATTTCAATGTAACCATAGAAACAAAACCCTCATTAAAGTTGAGGTCGGCTCAAGAAAGAAGAGGAGTGGAGGCAGAGGAGATGTAAGTGTAGGTAACACTTTGTAAGGAGATTTGATGCTAAGAGAACACAGTTGGGATAGGAGGTATTTAGAGAGTAAGATCTGGGATGGTTTGAGATTTTCTAGGAAAGCAGTGTGGTGGTCAGGGGTCAAAGAATTAGAGATATTTATGGGTCAAAAATTGTTGGTATTTTAGACATTTAGGGAAAATGAATGGGGAATGAAAGGTGCAGTATTCAGAGAATGAGATCACTGAAGGTGAATTTATGTCAGAGGCGTTAGTAATAGCAAACTCCGTGGCATGACCACAACAGTGGGTGACTGACCTAGGAAGGCTCCGGATACAAGGTGTCGGAGACCAAGGAACTGAGAGACCCTATCTCCTCAGGAATGCAATAGGCAGAGAAGAGACGTGGGCAGGAGAAAGTGGAGTCTGAGCGTCGCATGACCGTCCTGTCAAGGGGATGCCAAGCTACAGAGAACGTTGTTAGGGAAAGTCCTCTTCCATCAGGACAGTAACAGACCCCAGCCCATGGAACTCCACGGGCACCTCCTGGCGGCTGTACAGCTGAAAGCGAATCCAGAGAAACATCGTGTATTCTCGTTACCTGACAATGACATATTCTTCAGATGGCCCCAAAGGTCATTCACTTTGTGACTTCATCGGCAAAATCCATAGCATGTATTTTGCTCATCGAGAACACACAAAAATGCTGAGGGTCAATGTTGATTCCTTCTTTTTCCTAGTAGTTTACTTCTCTTTTCCCCGTGAGAAAAATTGGAATCAGTCTGTATTTTCCTTTAGTTCTGTAGGCTCTCTTTTCTAGAACTCCAAACAGGGCAAGGGTAAAATATTAGGGGAAAGCTGAAAATAGACTTCTCAGTGACAACTGTCTTACTGACATCAGGAGATGGGTAAGACATTTCCGCTGTGAAACCCAGTGCACAGGGCAGGCAACCCACTAAAAGTCAGAAGTGAGATGATTTTAAGTGTCTTTTATATCCTCTTGTCTACATTTAACATTAGGCATAAGTCATTTTCTCATTTTATGTCTAAAACACACACAAATTCTTCTGTTGTGGGGTATTTTTTTCAGTTTTATAAATGACACTGAAGAGAGAAATACTTTCTTCTTCACCTTTGATAGTCTTCTTGGGATAAATTCTGGAAGTGAACTACATTAACCATGTTAACACACTCTCTATATACCTATATTATATGTGTATATAATATTTACATGAATGTTATCTCTCATCCAATTGCAGAATTAATGAAATCTCATCAGCAAAATGTACAGAGCATCTCATCACTGTTTTGATATACCCTTCCCATAACCAAGTATTAAATTCCAAAGATATCACACAGGTTTAAGTGTGCAGACTCCACAAAGATAGAACACAAACAGTAAGTCCCCAGTGTATGAATGTGTTCCATTCTGAGAGAACACAGGGAAGTCACATTTGTTCCTAAGCCCAACAAGTTGAGTCTTATGCAACTTTGACACAAATATACACTGTAAAACATAGAAAAACACACAAAAGATACAGTAAGTTCCTGGCTGTACTCTACTACTGCACAGTCACTCTGTACAGTAAACATGTAGCAGCAAAAGTGTGACAAAGTCCAGCAGACATTTGAGCTACTTCTGCAATTTGCCCACAGCTAGGGATGCTCTTAACGCAAGGACTGTTCATATCTGTGAACTTTCACAATGGGAATGTCTGTAAGGTGGGTATTTGCTATATTGAAGATACTTAGGGAAATATATTGAAGAAGTTAGAGGACATCAGTAATTATATATCCGCTAGAATACAGTAAGAATGTGGGAGATGAAAAATATAAAGGTTCACCTGAATAAAGCTAAAAGAAAGGAAAAACAGATAATAAAGCTGACACAGAATTAATCTATAAAAGTGATGAGAAACTTCATCCTTTCAAAAAGCTGACAAAGGCTCATTAGCTCAAAGTAGAACACCTGTCAAGGTTTGACCTTGTCAATATTTTCACCGATTTGAAGTAAGATGTGTGGAGACCATGACAGTGGAATTAATTCTAACCAACAGGTAGTAATGCATTGGCAATGAAAAATTATGATAAGAAAAAAATAGGTAAGTGATACCAGAGCTGTGAAGAAAGTTCCTCTTGTGTAATTCTATAAAGGCAGCCCTTAAATTCAAACAAGGGATTTGATTCTGTGTTCAGGACCTCTCTTAAGAAAGATGGATTAATAGAGTATGAAAGCTTTAAAAATGTAATTATCCAGGCAATAACTAATTATCACAATGAGGTAGAAAAATGAGGGGTAAATGAAGAAATAGATGAGTTCTGTGGAGTGTTCTGAGTGAATTAAGATGTGCACAACAGCAGGAAGGATGAGCAATCGCCAAGGACAGATGTGAGGAGCTGGCACAGATAAATCATGAAGGTGAAATATGTAAGTCATCCAAGGGCTTGTGCTAATCAGTGCTAAGCAAACAAAAACAAACAGGCCCTTCCTGAGACAGATATTTGAATGTTGGCAGAAAATGGAAATCGATTTTTAAAACTTCCTAAATTTTTATTTTATTCACTTTTTTCACTCTGATGATACTTAAACCAAAGTAAAATGATTTATTCAAGCAACACATGTTAAAACCATTAATCTGAAGGATGTTGGAGAAGAGAATACATGCAAAATACCAAGTGCCATAGTACCTACTTACTAACAGTACTTGGTAGCTGGAAAGGGAAAAATCAACCTTATGAGGAAGAAATCCGATGATCACACTGACAGAGGGGCCAAGCTTCCCAGTGCATGCTGGTATTATGTGTCAAATGATACAACTGAGTATAAGGTATTTTTGTCAAAAATGTTTGTCTTGAATTTAAATAAGCTTTTAGACCTAATTTTTAATTAACAGGAAAAGGTAGGTAAGGTTAGATGCACCAATCTGATAGGTCTATCTGCAGATTCAGATTTGAGATATTCTACATAAAAGAAAAAGTCCTGATAGCACCAGGGAGACCTAAAATCCAAAAGTAATACAGAAACTTAAATTGGATGGTGGCTCAAAAAACAATCTTTGAAGCAAGATGACAGAACAGGGAAGCCTAGGGATCATTCTGTGTACCAAAACAACGATTCAGCTGGAGAAAGCAATTGCAATCCATTAGTATGGTAATCTACAACCTAATTAGACCTTTCTAGTAATCAGGACAGTGTTCAGCAGAGAAAGAGGCTGCTCACTTCACCTAAGTGAGTCATATGTGCAAAGCAACTGCCAACCTGAGCGAGCACACTGCAGCTATGGGCACAGCACCCCGTGAACCTGGAGCAGATGTCTGATGCTAGGACAGGAAATGAGAATGTTTTTCTCAAAAAAATTTTGTGTAATGATTTTGGTTGTTTGGTAACCAGCTAAGAAACTTTGCTGAGTTTCAGTCCTATTAGTAGCAATGACTTATACTGGAAATTCAAAGACGTAGAATTCTTTGTCCTGCTTTTTGGAGCCAGATACTGCAAGAAATCCCTTGTCAGTCCACTAGCATGCATAGCCGCATATAGATGGGATGGTTGGTGTGTAGATAGGAATGTGGGGTGACAAATAATGAGTCTTTACAAGTAGCCAAGTCCTAACCCCAAAAGACACTGTATGACAGACCTAAGCCGGGTTTTATGTAACAGGCCAGGAGAATCTAATAAAGGGTTATATGGAATGAACAACATGATTATCTTAACTCACTCAATGTTTTCTTAGAGGTAATCACATATATAATACAGTGACATGGCACTGGGGCCCTGGAGTGAGGCCAATCTAGGTGTACATTCTAGCCCTTGCTATTCATATAATCTCAGGCAAGTCATTTAACTTTTGAGAACCAGATTTTTGTCTTAATATTTCTTAAGAAGATTTGTTAAGATAGCAAATTCAAAGAACTTTAATCATAATTTAAAGCATGGCATCTTTTCAATGTTCACTATTTATATTAGGATGAGATCTCAGTTTAGGAAAGAATGAAGTGTTCTGACTTTGTCCAGCAAGGTCTTCCCCAGTGAAATTTCATAAGGGCAGATCCTTCACATAGCCCCTTCCCTACAGTTCCAATGATCCTCCAGTTTACCCTCCATCACTCCTTTTACCTTATTGCCAGGTTTCAGCTATTTACCGTCCAAGAAGAAAATAACCTTAGCTTTCATGAAAACCCAATTCAGTCCTTCCTTGAGCCACCACCACCTGCTCACCTTTACCTCTTAGCCTTTTCTGCTCTGTCTTCCTTAACTCTACAAAGCCATCAAGTCAAAGCCCTACCATCTTTCACTTACTAAGCGATATACCATTCCCCAATACTTTGGCCTGAAACTCAGCTTTGCCCTGTTGACCTTAATTTCCCTTTCAAACTCAGAGGAAAAGTACCAGTCCCGCCCTATCCTTCAAGTCTAAGTACTCTTCCTTAAACTCCACATAAGTTTCGTAACTTTATTTCTTGAACTTGAATATCCTTAAATGAAGCTGTATTAGATTTCTCATGGGCTGTGTCTCCTGATTTCTGATTTTTCTGTCTTAAATTCCTTCTCGGTGATTCCTACCTCCGGGCGAATGACCCATGTAAACCTCGATGCCGCACTTCCTCTGTTTCCTCTACATTACTTCTCATTATGTTGCTTCTCCCATGGCACAGTGCACCATGCCATCTTCTGCAGCACTGCCATGTACAGTGCCCTTTTGACTGTACTTTAAAAAATTGCCTCTGCTCTTTCTAATCCTTTTTGTTTATTTTCTTTTTTATTAGTACACATTTCCAGTACATAGTGATTACATTCATCCTGGAGAGTTGGTCCCTATACAGATCTCAACTATTCTTAATTTCCTTTCCCTCCCCCTCCTCCCTTCTCTTGTTCTCCTTCCCACCTGTGAAAGATCTAGCTCCCTTTTTCCCATTCGCTATCACTTATTTTGACCTTTAAATTGTGTATACTTCGGACTTCTTATATGAGAGGAACTTTTCGGATTTAACATTATATATCTGATTGATGTCACTTAAAGTTATTGTCTCAAGGTGCATTTATTTTTCTACAAATGATTCCAAAATGTATCTTTCTTAGTGAAAAAGTAGTAATCAATTGTGCATGAGCATCATTTTATTTGTTCATTCATCTATTGATGGTCATGCAGTCTGTTCACAAGATTTAGCTATTGTGAGTTCTGCTGCTGTAAACATTGGTAAGTATGTATCATTGTAACGTGATGCCTTTAAACTCTTACAAGAAAATACCTAAAAGGACAATAGCTAGGTTGAATGGAATTTGCAGGGTTTTTGTTTTCTTGAGAAATTTCTATACCGATGACCATGGTTGTTGTACTGGCTTACATTCCTAACAACAATTTAGAAGGGCTCCTTTTCCTCCCTCAGCCTCTCCAGCATTTGTTATTATTGGATTTCTTGACGATGGCTGTTCTTACTGGAGTAAGAAGGAATCTGAGTATCATTTTAATTTGCATTTCTCTAAATGCCAGCAATGTTGAACTTTTTTTCAAGTATTTATTGGGCATTTGAACTTCTTCTCAGAAGTATCTATACATTTTAGAAGTGCTCATTTTTTAATTAGTTCTTCTATTTGGGAGGATTTTTAAAAGTACTTTATATATTGTAGGTGATATTCCTCTTTCTGAAGAATAGCAGGTGAAAATTTTCCCTATCATATATGTCGTCTCCTCACTCAGTTGTTTTCTTTGTTGTGAAGAATTTTTTAAAATTTGATATGATCTCATTTGGTGATTCTTCATGTTATTTCTTATGCAATTACAGTTCTGTCCAAAAAATCCTTGCCTATACCTGTGTCTTTAAAAGCTTCAGCTATTTTATCTTCCAGCATATAAAGCGTTTCTGTTTTAATATTTAGATCTTTGATTCATTTTTATTTCACTTTCATACATTGTGAGAAATATGGATCTACATTTAATCATCTAGAAATTGCACATAACCAGTTTTCCCAGTACTTTTTGTTAAAGAGACTATCTTTCCTCCAACATATGTTTTTGCCCCCATTGTCAAAAATCAGATAGCTGAGTGTCCTTGTGGTTGTTTCTGCAGACTCTATTTTGTTCTCTTGATCCACATGTCTGTATTTCTGCCAGTTCCCTGCTGTTTTTATTACTGTAGCTTTGTAGTATAACTTGAAGCCTGGGAATGCAATGCCTCTTGTTTTTTTTTAATTCACCAGGGTTGCTTTTGTTATTGTGAATATCTCCCAGATCAATATGAATGTTAGAATTGTTTTCTCTGTTTTTTTGAGGAATGCTGTTGGTATTTTGATTGAGATTGCATTAAAATCTATATATCAGTTTTGGAAGTATTGCCATTTTCACATTATTGGTTGTACTTATCTAGGAACAGGTGATATATATCTGTTTTCTGATGTCCTCTTCAATCTCCTTTTTCAGAGTACTATAGTTTTCATTAGAGGTCTTTCACCTCCTTGGGTAGACTAATTCCTGAGTATTTAATTTTTCCTTCTTGCTATTGTGAGTGATGGTGTTTTCCCAATATCTTAATCAATGAGTTCATTTTTGGTGCACAGGAATGCTACTGATTTTTGTATACTGATTTTTGTTTTGGTACCAGGAATCAAAGTCAGGTCCTTGCTCTTACCAGGCAGGCATTGTGCCACTAAGCAATATCCCTGGCCCTGTATACTGATTTTTTTATCCTGGTATATTGCTAAATTTTTCTATTAGTTCTGGGAGTTTTAGTGGAACTTTTTAGATCTTCTGTATAAAGGACCATGTGATCTACAAATAAGGATGATTTGACTTCTTCCTTTCTTATACATATTATGTATACCTCTTTTTCTAATGTGATTGCTCTGGGTCAAGTGTAGAGTACTATATTGTACAAGAGAGGTAATAGGAAATAATTTTGTCATATTCTTAATTTTAGAAGAAAAGTTTTCTGCTTTTCTCCATTTCATATGTCAGTAGATTTCTCATAAATGGCATTTATAAGATTGAGGTAAGATTCTTTATACCTATTTTTTTCAGGACTTTTATCAATAAAGGATGCTAGATTTTATTAATAGCTATTTTTCTGCATCTATTGAAATGATCATGTAACTTCTATGGTTTCTTAGGCCACTAATTTCTAATTTCACTGCATTATGATCTGACAGTATACATGGGATACAGTCAATTCTTTTGTATTTAGTTATCATGCATTATGTCCTAGTATGTGGTCTGTTTTGGAGACAGTTCCATGTGTTAAGAAGAATTTGTATTCTGTTGTTGTGTGGAATATTCTAGATATCCATTAAGTCTATTTCACTGAAGTTGCCGCTCAACTCTAGTATTTCTTTGTTGATTTTTCTGTCTAGCTAATCTGACAATTTGTGACAGTGAGGTATTGAGGTGCCCCACTATAATTGTGTTAATGTTTATCTGATCATTCATATCCAGTAGTGTTTTGTTAAATTGGTTGTACTGGTGTTCATTTCATATATATTTATAATTGTTATTTCTTTCTATTGAATTATTCCCTTAACCAATAAGTAATGACTTTCTTTTCCTCTTCTGATTAGTTTTATCTTAAAGTCTATTCTGTCTAAAAATAGGATAGGTTGTTCTGCTTGCATGAAATATTGTGTCCTTTGCTTTTTAGTCTATGAATTTCTTGTGAAATTAAATGTGTTTTCATGTACAGAATACCATTAGGTTTTGTTTTTTGACCTATGCTGCAATATGTCTTTTATTCGGGGAGTTGAGACCATTCATGTTCAGTGATTCCTGAAAGGTATTGACTTATTTCTGACACACTGAATTACTTTTCTATGGCTGATTCAACTGATTACCTTACTTGATGTATTCATTCCACTAGACTTGTGGCATCATTTGGCTTTTTTGTCTGTTTCTAGGGTATGCTTGAGAATTCAGGGGCTCACTGGGTGATCATCCCTACACCTTTCTTAAGGTGCTCTCTGTCATACCAAGTTCTTGTTTCTTCAATTTTGAAAGATAGTTTTACAAGATATATTAGTTCTGGCTGAATGTTGTCCTATTTTAGAGCTTGATGCACTTTACTTCAAGCTCTCCTGGACTTTAAAGTTTGTGTAGAGAAGTCTACTGTGTTCTCATGGCTTTATATTTGTAAGTAACTTGTTACTTTTCTCTAAAGCTTTTAAGATTCTGTTCTTATGCTGGACTTCTGGGATTTTGACTATACATTTCATGAAAAGTTCTTTTCTGATTGTGACTATTTATGGTTCTATATTCCTTGCTTATTAGTGTGTTAAATTCTTTCCCCAAAGTTGGAAAGTTTTCTGGTGTGATTTTTGCAAACATACTTTAACACCATTCATATTGTCTTCTGGTTGTTCACTAATTGCAATGAATCACGGATTAGTCTTCCTCATGCATGCCATCTAGCAGCTATTGGGCCCATTGTCCCTGATCTCTGATTGTTTCTGAGGGTTTCTGAGAACCTGTGTTGCTCAGTGTTCTCATTCTGTTATTCTCTCTTCACGTGGGTCACTCCGCACTCCATAATTCTATAGAATCTTTTAATTTTCTAGGATTTTATGGTACCTTTGCATCAACTCTAATTCTTGGTTAACCTAGTTATTCATGTTTTGAATCATTTTGTTTAGCAGAGGTAGCTCTTAAATAATGTCTCAAGTAGGCTCACTGATCATTTTCTTAATGAAGTCCATTATCTTTGAGCTCATCAAGCACCTTTTTATCTGTTTTGTTTTTTTTTTGTGTGTGTTCTCTTTTTCACTTCATATAATTCTGCTGTTTGGCTTTTGATTTCCTTCCCAATTGCCCCACGAGTCCTGTGGGAGTTTGGGGAGGCATTTTGTTGCCTTGTGTTCTTTTGTTGCTTTCTCTTTCATTTTTTCCTTACTTCCTTTTTCTGTGCTGAGTGTTAAGGACCAAGTATACTGAAAAGAATTTGGTGTTATTAAGGAGATCTCTTTAGTTAGTGTCTTCTTTCCAGTGATATACTCTGGGCATGGATAATTACAAGCCTTTGGCTCAATCTCTTTTTTTTTTTTTTTTTTTTTTTGTGGCACTGGGGATAGAACTCAGGACCCTGTGCTTGCTAGGCAGGCGTTTATTCCACTGAGCTATATCCCCAGCCCTTCCTTTGGCTCAATCTCAAGTTCCAACCTCTTCCATTAACTTGGGATGGAGAGCATGCAGTGTAAGGTCCTAGTACCCAGTTCTCTGAAAATGAACCACAACGCTGTTGTTAACACAAAGACAAACCAGATATTGGCATAGAGTAAAAACCAACTGCTAGGAGCAGCTATGCCACCCTGCAAATGGTAATAAAATGCACAAATATAATACCATCGAAGGCAAATTGGGTTACTGGCCTAAGATCCAATAAAAACTGCCACTGCATCATTGTGTCATCTTTAACAATTGAAAAGTGATCTGAAATAATAATGGAGATAGAGAAGCAAACAAAATGTTGACAAATACTAAATATCTACTAAGTGTGACTGTACCACAATTAACAATAGAAAAAAATGAAGAATAATAGCAGAGAGTCAAGTAAGTATGTACAGATTAATGAAGCGTAGGAATAATACATATGACAGTGGTGGGCGAATAAGAAAAGGAAAGAAGTGAAATTTGAAAAATAAAAAGAACAAAAATAGAGAAGAGTGAGCTAAAATATTTTATTAAGGAGTAAAAGAAAATCAATAAAATTACATAAAAGTAACAGAAAAGAACAAATAAATAAAGAAGACATCCAGGCATGGTGGCACATGCCTGTAATCCCAGCACTTGGGAGGTTGAGGCAGGAGGATTGCTGCAAGTTCAAGGTCATCCTGAGTCACAAAGTGATTTCAAGCCCATTCTGAACTACATAGTGAGAACCTGTCTCAAAAAAGACAACGCAAAACAAAAAAGAACAAAGAAAAATGAAAAAAAAAGCAAAAGCTGAATCACCCAAAAACTGAACAAAAAGAGAAACAAGTCCAAAAAATTACCTCTGTGTTTTTGAATGAGTTCTACCTTTTCTGTGTCTACAGTATTAGAATCCACCAGCCATGGTGGAGGATAGTGAATCACTCATAAGTCCTATTTTGTCGTCATACTCACATTATCTTGTGAGGATGCCGAGTCTTGCCCTGTCCTCCCTGGTGGACACGGTTGCTCTGCCCTAGGGCTGTGTTCACTTCCACCACCACCACTTCCCATCCTCCTCTCTGTACCCCAAGTTACCGCTTTCTCTACATAGCTTTACAGTCTGTGGCTTGTAAGGTGCCCCTCTCCTTCAGAGGCCCCTCTGCCATACACCCAGATTATAGCATCTGTGAAACCCAAGCTATGTGGCTGATCACCTTGGCAGACAGGGATGGCAAACAGGCCAGAGTTCTGTGCTGGATGTAGGCAGCAGAGCAGGTGGTCAAGCAGTTTGTTGGATTTAATACCAGCACTTTCAGATGCAGCCCCCTCCAAACCCCACACAAGACTGGCCTAGCTTTTCATGACAGATGTCAGGACTCTCACGTTCTTCTAAACGGAGCTAAAACTTTGTAGGGAGGTCTAGGGCTAGCTCTTATCCTCTCCTTGACTCTCTTGTGCCTGTCTCCCACCCAGTCACTGTGGTACAGTGACCACAGAAGTCTTAAACTGTAGTTGTTTCATGGCTCAACATTAAACAATTAATCCCTCTCAAAATGGTTCCTGATTAAATATTCACATGTATGGTAGACACAGCACCGAATTTCTTCTCCAACACTAGCCTGTCATGCAGAGGAGCTTCTTTCGGAGTAATACTGCATGCTCTGTTTTCAGTTACAATAACAGTGGACTCCTATTGGAGCTAGCAATGCCACTCTGGTCCATTGCTGCTCCCTGGAGCCCCCAACCCTCTCTGATCTTACCCGGCATTAGTGGAGACAGGTCCCTCTCCCTGGGTGCCAGGGTTAGCATCCCAGACTGCTTCATCCTTTTCTCTGCATTGTGCTCAGTATCTCTAATTTCTCTGTAGTTTCTACTTTTCCTGTTGCTTCTTTCCTGATTCTATGAGATTTACTTCTTTTTTCTTTACTATGTTTTTGCTTTCCAGGAGTCCCAATTCCAGGGCCCAGGGAGGCTGTATTTTGCTGCTGGTCTTTACTCCACCATCTTTAATTTTCCCTTTCAAATTCTTGCACCCTCTTGTTCTCATGAAAGTTGCCCCTTAATCTTCCATGACCTAAGAAGTTATCTCACTAAGAGGATATCTCACACAGTAAGTAGATTTAGGGCACAGCTATTTCACATAGAAGAAAAAACCATGTCCATAAACCTGTCTGGCAGAAGAAAAATTACAAAGTGTAATAGAACATAGATGTGTAGAATGTTTGTAATAGGGCTTTCATAGTCTCTGCTTTGAACATAAAGTATACAAACACTATTTATTCACACTACGCTACTTAGACAATTAAATCATTCAAACAATAATGGGGTTTATAGAGAATAACCAGCCAATCCATTCATTTGATAGGACAATCAGGTCAACATTGTTGAGCCAAGTTTTCCACTTCATTGCTATCCTAGTCACACATGTAAGTACATAATATACATATGTGTTGGGGTTAAATTTGCCTAATATTTGATAAACATAAATTCAGGTTTTCAATGTGGTCTATTTCAGGGAGAAAGACAATTTTAAATCATGTATTTAATTGTATATCAAGACTTTTGAATTACAGTTCCGTAAAAACAGTAGCACTGTACCACCACCTCTGCCAAACACTCCACATCGTGATACATACCCTTAGGGAAACACTTGGATCAGCTTTACGCAATTATACTAATCCACTAAATCCAGTCACAACTGTTAAATAAACAATTTAACTTTACATTTGACATGGGAGATGGAGGAGATAATAGATACTTGGAAAGTTTGCAAAATTATTTTTCAGGATTATTATAAGAAGATGGAGCCCGAGCTAAGCAGAAAATATAAATGTAATATCTAAGAGCCATTTTAATTCTAAAATTTGCATACTTCCATGAACTGGGTAACAAATTTAGCCTCTCATATATCTTCTTTCCATGATACTTAGTACACTAGTATTGAGGTCTATGTTTTATTCATCTTTGTGGTTGTAGTCATAATGGATTTGCAGCATTAAGCACAATGGCTACCACCATATGGATACTCAGTGATTGTGTTGGACAATGACTACAATTGCTATTAAGGAAATAGATACGGTATCTAAAAATTATTTACATATCTGAGTTTCAAAATTAGGAATAAAGGCCAGGGATATAGCTCAGTGGCAGCAGCACCTACCTAGCAAGCATGAGGTCATGAGTTCAATTCCCAGTACCAAAAAAAAAAAAAGAATAGATTCTGAAGTTGAATAATCATATAGATGAGATTGTGTTTTCTTGGCTATGTCTTCACAAAAACTGAGGAGTATATGCAACCAAGCGGACCTATCCCACCCCACCCACAATCCTGTATTAACCCGGAAAAACTACAATCCAGATACGCCAGTCCACATATTCCCCAATGGCTTGAGTAGATTTATTTTGACAAGAATTAATGTTCCATAAGTGTTGTGGTCAAGGTTTGCAAGGAAAACAACACAGGACACATAATTTATAGGATTATTTTATAATAGTAGCCCAAACAGTCAAGTTCAAAAGGGTGCAGGGAATCTGTCCAAACAGTAATAACCCAAAAGAATCCAGCTGAGGACCTGGATCCCATGGCAATGTCCTGCATGAGTCCAGCTGAAGACCTACAGCCCATAATGATGCCTCTCACAAGTCCAGTTGGAGATCTAGAGCCCATGACAAAGTCTCATGCAAGTCTGTTTTATGGATCTGTGCTGGGAAGGCCCAAAGGTCAGCAGAGGAAGGTAGAAAGTCTGTGCTAGCAGGATGAAGTGTATGTGACAGCAGGCTAAGTGATCTGCCCTGGAGCCAACAAGCAACAGTGCAAGTAAGAACCAGAGCTTCCCCAAAAGCAGCCATCCTCAGTCATAGTGAGGTCCTGAGCTCCTCCAGAGATAACTTCTGAGTGTACATCATGAAAGCCGGCATGACAAGCTCCTCTAGGAGAAACAACAGCCCCAGGAGAACCAACAGCCCCAGGAGAACCAACAGCCCCAGGAGAACCAACAGCCCCCAGGTAAACCAACACCTCGCTAAGAGAACCTCTTCTTCTCCAGTTCTTCTTTTTGGTTTTGTTGGCAACAGTCCTCTGATGGGCCTTCCACACCCAGAACAATGCTGACTCAGTTCAGCTGGGGGTGCCAAGTTCACCACCAGTTGTCCATCGATCATGGTAAGTGTTACACCCACAGGTCCTGGAGGGTGGCCAAGGGACAGCTCTTTATTGGATGAAAGAAATATGGCTAAAGTATGCACCTGATCTGGAGCACACACACTTGTTCCAGGGAGGCCTCTTGTGGTGGGGACATAGCTGAGGTCTGGGAGGGAAATGTGTAAATCACAACCCATAAGCCAGCTCCAACCCTGCCAGGACTTCCCAACTCAGAATGTAGAAAGGTGCAAGAATTTTAGATTCAAATCAGCACTTTCAAATCGTAACAAAGGTAACTGTATTAAGGCAGGAAAAGGGGATATTTTTAGATAAATTGCTTTCAGTTTGAATGATAAGTGCCAGGTATTTAGCCAAATGTTGTAGGGTCCTATATTGGTCCTTTTGCCTGAGACTCTGTAATGTTAGGGATAGGCTTGCAAGCAGTAAAGTTTTACAGTTAAAACTAAGATCATTTCTCCCTTTTCATACAGGGAATTAAGGAGCTTAGTGAGAAAGCAGTGCTAGACTGATGGGAAAATGCCCAGGTTCGTCTGTATCTTTCTTAATGGTAGATTGAACTGATGTGGATAGGCAGCCTTGCTTTGACTTTTTGTAATTACTCAAAGGACTAACATAAAAAATTTAAAGACTATTTTTAGCATGATGGTTACCATATTTATTAGAAAACAAATGTCTCCAGTGCTATGTTTTTTCCTAACAAGATCCATATGCAGAAAGAGACATTAGCAACAGGAAAAAAAAAAAAGAAAAAGAAACCTATTTGTCAAAGTCCAGGTTCCCAAGAAAAAAGCACGTTTTCATTTTATAGTACAGGAAAGTTTTCACTTTATCATCAGTAGAAATGCTTGTTAATCAGATTGTAGTTTCAGAGAGCAGATGGTAGAGAAGCCGGGTAAATAGAGAGTCCAGCTATGTTTCCACACCAATAAGGAAAAGCCACTTGCCAGGGTAAACTTGAGCCACATTGTTTAAAGGCAGTGGCTGGCTCTCTTATCAGAAATGTGCTTGTCGTAAAAGAGAGTGTGGAGGTTTCCAAGGCCCACCTCTGTCTAGTAAAGCAAATGCCACATCAGACTGGTTCCCCTTGCAAAGACGGCATTACGATTTATAATAAATCTGAGGGGTACTTGTGCTCCTTAAAGAAAGGAAAAGGAACTGTGGGACTGACCTTGTAGGAAAGGAAACTGCCCATTAAATCCAATCTACAGAGAAATCAATTTCACATAGCCATAATTCAAGGAAGTGGGGCACTATGTAATGACGTGGACGTTCACTTTGCTTTTTAAAATTTGACCGTTCTTCTTGGCTATTTGGTAACATTTTCTAAAACAACTTGTATTTCTTTTTCTTCTTACCCTCTTCAAGAATTTGCAGTAAACATGGAAACACAGACTCACAGTGTGACTCACTACTATCATTTCCTTTAATTTTTTCTCACCACCTCATCCTGCATCATTTTCCTTTGCTCAAGACCAAAAAAAAAAAAAAAAGTAGTGGGAAAAAAATGATGTATTAAAATATGTACTGAACATGCAATAAGAAATATACTAAGATAAACTAATTTTGCTTTGATTTTCCCACCAGGGTATACTTTGAAGTTTGCACACAAATCAGGTTCAAATATAGATTTATATTACACATAGCAACATAATTAGCAAATTTTCATTCACTCTCCTCGGAGGAAAGGGACTACTGTAACTTCGTGGTTATTTCTACTTTAACTGACTGTATCTTCTTGAGAACATTTTTATAAGAGCTGTTGTTAAGATGACATTTCAACACATTTGAAATGGGAATGGCAGTGGCAGGAACCTCTAGACTACAAAATATGTACAGAAATTGGAAGAGGAAGCTCCATAAGGTGCAGCTAGTGACTGAGAAACAACTTGGCAATTAAGGCTATGACGGATAATGTTGGAAAAATATGTTTAGGCAAGTATAGCATGAAGGTGAAGGCAACTCCAATATTCCCCCAGTGCAGTGCCGTGCACTCAAAATATAAAACTGATGAGGCATTTAAGCATCTACCTCCCTCACAGGGGAGCCACTGAGCAAGAGAGCAGTGCTGGCAGGTAGGCTGATCGGGACTGGCATTTTTGATCTCTAGTTTTCAAGGTTGATCATCTTCCAGCTAGGTCTTATTTTTTGGGAAAGAGGGTATTTGTGTATGGTCCTTCAAGTCCAACCATGGGCCATTTATTAAAGCTTTAAGTGGCAGGGCCTCCCAGGAGAAAGCTGCCCTTTGCACACCAAGCTTGGTGCATCAAAGTTTAAGGGCCTCCCTTGCACCGCAAAGCCTCTGCTAGCCAGGCCAATGCATCTCCAGGTCTGGAGTCTGTGTGCCTGCATCTGCAGGACTTTTCATTCACAGGCTGAAGACTCCTTTCTAGAGAGGAGACATGAAGACATTTACACCACTCTGCCTCAGTATTTATACTTCTGTGCACCTGGTCCTTCCCTGTCTAGCTGACCTTTAATCCCTGGACCCATAAAATGCCAGGAGCCCTTCTTCAAGGCTTGGCTGAAAGTGAGAATTCCCTCTTATTTGCACTGATATATCTGACCTTTACTCAGTATCCTTCTGTGGGGAAAATGGGGCATTCTGGGAGTCAGAGCTCTGTCCTCTTGAATAGCTTAGAAAGTCAGGAAAGCCCTGCATGTCGCTTTCACTTTGATGTTTTATCTTAATGGACTCCCTCAACAACTGGATGCTCAGCTAACTAGAGCTCAATTCTGCTCATAACAAGTAGCAGAGAGAGAAAAATTCTCTAAACTCAGAAGAGGCTGAAGTTCCGATTACAGTTCCTATTCTAAGCAAATCTGTATTCTTACTCCTTGGAAATACAAACTATATTTGCAAAACATTTGGAGAAGAAAAAAGTGATTAATATTTAAAAACTAGTTTTAAATTCTTTAAACAAGACCACGGCACTGTTTCAATTTCAAATTTATATACAACGTCCTAAACACCCATATTTCATGGTGTAGACTAATTTACCAAAACTTTCATAACACCAGCATTTGTAATGTAAATCCAAGAGTCAAGAGATCTGTAAATTATTGCATTTCAAAAACACTACTGAAAAATAAGAAACTATGGGGACTTAAAGTCTCATAGAGCTGTGACATTGATTGAATACCTGACAACTCTTTAAGAGTAGGGATGTGGGAAAATAGGGAGGAGAGGATTTGTTTACCTCCTGTGCGCTTATCTTTAACACTGAATATCTGAGTTCACCCAAAAGGCAAAGCGTTTATTTTACTGTCTCTGATACTGTGATAACTATTGTGACTTCTATTGGGAATATTGCTGCATAGCATTTTCCCGTGAAGTTCATCAATCAGTGTTTCTCAAATGCTACCAGCTCACTACTACAAATTCCACCCAGGGAGCACAGAGGGCTGCCTTCTTGGCTTCATCTGGCAGTTTTCATCATGCCCGGGACCACCGTTACATTCGTGCAGTCCTGTTGCCTCTTCCCTTCCATTTCCGCCTGATCACGTTCTGACAGGCTCTGCACTTCGGGTCGCTGAGTGGTTGGTGAGTTGGATAACGGAGAGGGTGAAGTCACTTTCAAAGTGGATGAAAGGGCGAATGCATGAAGGCCAAGAGTACTATTTACTTCTTTTACCCTGTAAATTCCAATATATCCACTAATAGCATAACATTTAAAGTATTACCAAGCCTGTGGGGAGAAAGCCTAGTAAGAAAAGTTTAAAAATCTGTTCTAGATATTACTATTACAAAACTCTTCAGATATAAAATTTTCAAAACTTAATAATAGTACATTTTCTTACTGAACTATGAAACTGTATTATTATTCATAAATCTAATAAATTGTTGTTTATTATACAACTGTTTCTTCTTTCCCTAATTTTTCTTTCTTTGGCATCTCTCTGTCATTGATTCCTTCTGTATGTTTCCTGGTGAATAACTACTTTTTAACATACACCCCTTCCAATAGGCTTTTGTATTCACAAGCCAAAAGATTCTCAATACCAGAAACCAAAAACTTCTCAGATAAGGTGAAACACTGTAATTTTTATATTTCTTGGTTGCAAATAACCTATAGAAAAACTGGGACCTTCAGAACTGATTCAGATGAGATCTTGTGAGAAGTTTAATGTTCTGTCATGAAGCGCCACCAGAGAGAAGCATAAATTCCTATTCTGAAACACAGCACTGAGCCGAGCTGGCTCTCTAATCCAACTTGAAGCCCGAGCATTACAGAAGCTTACAGGGAAATTATTTGCTTTCCCACAACAAATGCAGATTTTTCCCAAGAAAAGACTAGGAACGTTCCTAACTTTTAATAAACATATGCTTTAAAGAATGAACTACTAATCTCTATTTTTGAAACAAAGGAAATTTAAAATGTGAAGATATTTTGGAAACGTGTCAGAATGCATTGACTTTTGCAGTATTTTCTTTCAAAGAGCCACCTCGTCACATTCAGAAACTGAACAAATTAAGCTTGTTTTGTGCTCAGTGTATAAAATCAGCCCTTGCTAAGAATAATGGCTGGGTATATTGACCATTTGCTCTTCAGGACATGGTTGTGCAAACACCTGCAAAAACCTACACCGTAAACCGCAGGGCGATGAAGCCATAACTTCACAGTGCCATCAACGAGTGACTTGTCTTTTCTCATGCAAGTACAAATTATTGTAACACAAGTGCAAATTTAAATCCCCTGCAAGTCCCTGTTCTCTCATTTATTTCGTAGTTACAATATTGGAAACCATGATGGAGATTTTGAAGCAAAGAAATAAATGAGAAAGTAAAATTCATCACTGCTTGGATGGAAAATGCTTCAAGTCCATAACAGGTTAAAGTGGAGCGTGATTGTTGTTACAGATCAACAAACTTGCCGCTCTGACATAACTAAAGGTGCTTTCTCTTCAGTGGGTCGCAGGCCGGTGAGACTAAATGGTGATTATCTAAAGAGAACGACTGACATCTGCTGGACGATAAGAGAAATGAAAAGGAAAAACACGTCAAGTATAGAAATGGTCATAAGTCTAAGAATACATGGATGTCTACGATTTGTAACATGTTACTGTCGATCCTCAGGGATAGAACAGAAACAGAGTATAAGCAAAGAGCAGTGTGAAAATTCTGGGCCGTTACACGTGAGACATCCAGCCATAGTCACTTCAGCCCCAGACCTCTAAACAGTGTTTTCCTGTTGATGTTTGCAGTTTGTTGGTTTCTATCAGCTTTAGTCTGGCTATGTCAGTGCAATCAATCCAAGGAGCTTTGCCAATTTAGGGCCACAGAATAATAAAAATTGATCTATGGGGGAGTCCTAATGCAATTTACCTCTAAAAAGGACAGATTAATGCCATCAAATATTGCTGATCCACATGTAAGCTGAGATTTTTAAGTTATTTAAAAATTATTTCATAATGAGGTAAGGGGATCAGTATTAGTTGAGAGCTCCTGTGTAATTCCATGAAGTAGGTATTGAATTACCTATTTTACAGTATTTTTCCTATTTTGCTTTGTTTTGAGATAAGGTATATTGCCTAGGCTGGTCTCAAACTTCTGGGTTTAAATCACACACACACACACACACACACACACACACACACACACACAAAGCCTCTCAAGTAGTTAGAACTACAGTGCATACCATTGCTTGCAACTCAACTCTGTCTCCTAGGTGTGAGGCCCGAGAGTCGCAGAAGCAAAGGGCCTGGCCCTGGGCCTCACAGGTTATAAATCAAGCACATCCATCCCACAGCCTTGGACAGCTGGCAACACAGGCACCATAAGACCACGAAATCCTCACATTCTTATGTGACCCTTAGGAACGCTTTTCACACCTGGATCACACGGTGCGGTGCAGTGTCAGCTCCTCTCCCCACACCTGCCATACACACTCCAACGGAACCCACATGAGTCCAAGTTTATATGTGCTGTGTTTTTGTATCTACCACACTGTCACACATGCCACTTGCCAAGTGAATCAATTTTATGAACAGTGAGAAGTAGTCCACAAACACTGACTGAAGACCCTGATTATTCCTGATCTGATCCTGCTCTGGACACTGTTAGCAAGCAAATCCTGGTGAAGACCCAGACAGTAAGAGATAACAGAGTCAAGAGAAGCCATCTTCCTTGCAGTTAAAAATGTGGTCCAGATCCTCAGTTTCGTCATTAGTACAGTGATAGAGATGGACCAGACAATCCCTGATATCCCTTGCAGCTGTTCATCTAATTAGAAATACAGCAAAAAAGGAGAACAGACTGAGTTGCTTGGTTCATTATTATTCTGCCATAACACACAGAATATGAGCTTATAATTAGTTGTGTGTTGCATTCATAATTCACTAATTGAAAGAAGTGTCATTTAATCTTAGAATTTTTGTCTTGGTTTACAAAGCCTCATACACTTTTTGTGAAAGTTTGTGCCCAAAGTTGTCTATTTTTACCAGTAAATGCACTCCCTCAAAATGTTATCTTGCCCAATAAAAACTGTAAAACTTTCATCCTACTCTTTGAATAGTCAAAAATAAAATCTGTATTTTTCCTAAAAAGAAAAATAACTTTCATCAAAACTTATAACACGTTCAAAATTGACCAAAGACTACGATTTATAATAAAAGATAATTTATATGATGTACAATATATATGTACAATATGTACAATATCAGGTAGTGTACAAGTTCCTTTAGTTAACAATGTTTCAAATTTCAAACTGTTATAAATTTTGATTATTTTACCTTCAAACTGAATAAAAGTCATCTGAATATTGTTTTAAATATTCATTTAGCATGAAAAATAACAATAAAAATGTCTTCTATAATCAGTCACGTTCCCGCGTTAAAGTATACAGCAGGTTGAATCTTGAACTCAATAGCACCATCTAGTGAAATTCAGTCAGAAATGTTGTAGGCTGACTTCGTATTTTGTGAATAGTTAACGCTAGATCTCTTTTATAATTACTGTCCTCAGTGCATAGCAACAACAAATTCAGTCATCAAAGGACTTATGGAAACCTCCTTGAAGTACGTAGCTCTTTGCCACAAGAAAGCTATTTGCTTAAAAATAACCTGATCATAGTTATATGATATACAGAACAATCTGATTTTTAAAAATATAAATTATATAACCACGATACTATTTTTGACAACCAATGTCATGTAGGACACTGATAAATGTTCTTTACCCATAGTGAAGTTACCTAGATAGAATAATACCTGTCAGTGAAAAATAGAAATGCCATGGGCTGCAGTCACACTGATACGCATGACCACAGCAATGTCATTACTCACTGGGTTTCAGCTCACGAACCTGATGCATAAAATAGTACTTACTTGGAAGGGTCTTTGTAGGGGGTGAAATTGTTTGTGCATCGCTCATTCACTCATTTTTACCATGTGCTTTTATGCTGCCGTTGCTTGCCCTGTCATCCGGTACGGAATTCCAGCAGTCTCATTTATCTTCCGCCGATAGACACTAAATAAACCCCAGTGTTACACTTTCTCCTTTTAACTAATTCTATTATTGTTGCTTCCTGAGTTCTCCCGGCTGCCTGGCCCATGCTACGCACTTCTATATAGACGTATTATCACTACTGTACGAAGAAGGTAACCCTTCTGGTGCCACATAGTTCTGAGGTTTTCCTCAAAACTAGATCTGGGCAGTGGTAAGGTCAAGTTAATGAAGGCAAATAACTAAACTTTGTATAAAGGGCTACAAGACAGAGCACCCCTCCAAGAAGTAGCAAAGATGATTTCCCCTGATATCACCCAGAGAGAGAGAGGAAATGAATATAAGTCTATGGAATTTTGGAACTGAAAACCATTAAGTGTGTATCCTTATTGCATAGGTTATAACTACTCCTCTTACTCAAAGATGCTCAGAAAGAGGGCGTGATTCACCGTATTCTTCCTCCTCCTTCTCCTCCTCTTTCTCCTTCTCCTCCTTCTCCTTCTCCTTCTCCAATGCCTCCTCCTCCTCCAAACTCTTCCTCCTCCTCCTGTTGCTCTTCCTCGTCTTCCTCCTCTTCTCCTTCTCCCTGCTTTCCAGCCTCAGGAATTCTGTAATTTTGTGCTGACACTGAGTCTCAGCTGCCAAAGAGAACCTTGCTATGCTCCTTGATATTATGAATAAACATAAATGTGTTACTAAGCCACTGACACATGTGGGCTGTTCATATTTGTAACACAGCCCAACAGAAGTACAGTTTAGTATGCTGACAGCAAATGACACTATTATCCAGTCTCTGTGTTTTACACTTTGCACATTGCTTGAGGAGACTGGGTATGTTTAATGTCACATGAGACTTTTTAACACATTAAGCAAAAGTCAGTAGGTGGATATTTAATCTTTCTGATCACAATGACTTCATTTATAGTAGTGTTGTTAATAATGTTTTACCCACCTGAAAAGTTTACAGACTGCAGAAGTCCCTTGCTACCATGAAATGTGTGGCTATGCAGATGAAGTTGTAGGTAAGTATTCCAGTTTTAATGCACTGCCATGCATGACATTATTTCTCTGTGATAGAAAGAAAACATAAATTGGGTTCTTAAGAAAAGGAAAATATCTAGAGAATCAATATCTATAGAAATGGGGTGCTGGGGATAAACCCTGATTTGATTATTCCGAATTGTTAGTCCATTGGCAACCAGTTAATTTCTGTTCCCAAGCTCATTGTTAGTTTTCTTTTTCCTCTGCCTCATCAACTCTCAATCCTACAGGCTCCCAGCTTGCAGAGATTCCCAAGAGCTGAGTATGGTCATGTGATGTAGGGAGGTAAAATGTAAAGGGAAGAAAGGAGACATTAGTCAAACAGGAGACCCGCTCATACAATACTTAATTACACTATCTCAACCCTCAGATTAACTTTGAGTAATTGGCATAATCGTTGCAAGAATAAGTAAACAGAGGCTTTGGATAATGAATGCACAGTAGTAAGTGCAAAAGCCTATAATATTTTTCCACTGGAGAATGGAAGAAATATTTAATTTTTAAGAAACGTTGTATGAAAGTAGAAGAAAGATCATTGTAGAAAAGGAAGAGGATGAGGGGCGGGAAGACAAGCGAGGGGGATAATTTGGTGGGGAAATGATCACAGCATGTTACATGTGTGTGTGAGTATTGCCAAAGGAACCCAGCAATCTGTAGGACCAATATGCACTAAGGAAAATGTGATGTATAAAATCATGGGAAGATCCGAGCGGCGGGGCGTTTCTGCCCAATCCCGGCTGTGCGACTCGGACCTCACTCCAGGGACAGAGGCCCACCGGCGCCGGAATCCAATCGGCGGGGCGTTTCTGCCCAATCCCGGCTGTGTGACTCGGACCTTACTCCAGGGACAGAGGCCCACTGGTGTGCGACTGGGACCTCACTCCAGGGACAGAGGCCCACCAACGCCAGAATCCGAGCGGCGGGGCGTTTCCGCCCGGTCCCGGCTGCGCTATTCAGACTTCACTCCAGGGACAGAGGCCCACCAGTGCCGACATCTAAGCAGCGCTGCATTTCATGGTCCGTGCCAGCTGGGTGACTCAGACCTTTCTCCAGAGACGGAGGCTGACCTGCGCGGACACATGAGGGGCGACAGCCTTCTCCTCTGAACCAGAGACAAAGGCGGACTCGCGCAGACACCTGGGCAGTGCGGCATTTCCTGCCTGAGCCCCGACTGTGCAACTGGGACCTTTAACCAGAGACAAAGGTGGACTCACGTAGACACCTGGGCAGCGCCGCGCTTCCTGCCTGCGTGCAGCTATGTGACTGGGACCTTTAACCAGAGACAAAGGTGGACTCGTTCAGACACCTGGGCGCCGGGCAGCTCTGCAACGAGGACCTTTCTCCAGCGACCTGCGACACCACATGAGCAGTGCAACCCTCCTCCTCTGCTAAGCTCCACACCTTACAGTTAGGAAGGAAATCCAACTGGGAGGCCCTATCCCTGCTGGTGCTTGAGACCTGCAGAGTGGAATCAGCCTCAGACTCTAGGGTCCTCAGGGTTGGGAGGAGAGCCCTGCTACCCCCTGACTAGCTACCTGAGGAACCTGAAACAGAAGCCGCTGCCTAACCACAATAGGCTTCAAGGCTGAGACCCACACTCTTCCCATCCACACACTGGACACTCAGGTACCGAAGCCCAGCACTTTCCCACTATAGCAGCTGTGGTCTGAGCCAAGCACCCCAGCATTTGCCTGGGGTGCCTGGGCCCAGTGGTCCATAGTCTGCTACCACCCTGGGTTTAGTTTAACATCCAGGTAAACTAGGGTCCCTAGAGTCCTTAGTGAGCTGCCTGGGTAGTCAGTAGCTCAGCACCAGTCATCTGACATTCAAAATGACAAAATGAAGGGGCAAAATGCAGTCACAGAACACAACTCCACCCAGAACAAGTATAGGACACAATGACATAGGAGAACTAGGAAACCACATACCTGAAATTTCTGAAATGATCATATCTGAAGTAAAAAAACAACTCCATCAAGCCATAGAAGAGATTAAATCTGAAATAATCTCTCAGGCAAAAAAAGAAATGAAAATAATAAAGGAAGAAATGCTTCGCACATACAGAGAAGAAACAGATAAGAGACCAGAAGATCAAAGACAACAAATAGAAATGTTAAATGAGCAATTCAGGAATGATTTAGAACACATGAAACAGTCTCAAAAAGATCTCCAGGAAATGAAAACTGCCACTGAAAGCTTGAAAAACCACTTGAATGAATCTGAAGATAGAATTTCAGATCTTAAAGATAGCCTGACAGCTAATGACCGTGAAAGGAAGGATCTCTTAAAGTCAACAAGGAACCAGGAGAAAACAATCCAACAGCTGCAAGATGAAGCAAAGAGAAATAATGTGCAAGTAATAGGAATCAGTGAAACAGCAGGAAGCAACACAAATGACATAAAAAGAATATTTGGAGAGATAATAGCAGAAAATTTCCCAAGAATGGTAAAAGAAACTGATGTGCAGGTAAGTGAAGCATATAGAACTCCAATGAGCCACAACCCAAATAAAACCACCCCCAAGCATATAATAGTCAAGACCTCAGATACGCAGCAAAAGAACACAATATTAAAAGCTGCTAGAGAAAAGAAACAGATCACCTATAAAGAAAAGCCCATCCGAATCACAGCAGACTTCTCAACAGAAACCATGAAATCAAAAAGAGCTTGGAGCGAGATATTACAGATTCTCAGACAACACAGCTTCCAACCCAGACTGATGTATCCTGCAAAACTATCCTTCAAATTCAATGGAGAAATAAAATATTTCCATGACAAAGACCAACTGACGAACTTCATGAGTGCAAAACCAACATTACAAAAAGTACTGAAAGATATTCTAGACAGAGAAAAAAAGTGACCACAATCCCAAGTGTCCCAACCCGTGGGTAGTCAACGAAGGCTCTAGAGGGGGATTGAGATTAAAAAGAGACAAGGGACACAAGAAATGGAGACAAGACAGGAGTCTGATCAAGTCTCGTTTATTGAGCGGAAAGCTTGGGCTTATATACAGTGCGGGAGTGGGGATTAACGTCAGCGGGTAACTAGGTAACAGAGGGAGGTCCAGATATCACATGAGGGTGGTCAGAACATTAGGCGATATTACGTAATTAACAGGAAGTTGACCATATATAGAAGTCACAGGAAACTAACCATACATGGAAACTACAGGAAACTGACCATATATGGAAACTGGAACTAACTTTCAAGATGGCTGGTAGTTTACAAAATGGATGCCGACCGCAGGTCTTTCAGCGGACTCCCACAGGTCCCCCTTTTTTATTTCATTTATTAAAAGACCAAATCTCCTTGAGGGGACTGTGCCTATCTTAGGTCAGGATGCTTTCACGTGGAACCAAACTATACCTTACCCGTCACTGGAAACCAAGGCAGCAAAAGGCCTTGTTCCTGTCTTAGGCGGTAGTTGGTGATACACGTGAGCCTCCAGTTGCCCGTCTCTGGCTATCCAGTCCAGCGCACCGAGGTGAGAAGCTGAAACAGCCCATCGATCTTACTGGGCATTGTTACAATTTGCTTTCTCGAGGTCTCTATCGGCCATGGCAAGCCTGTGATAATGGACCTGAATCTGTTTTATATTAATAGCATCCATCATGTTAGTAAATTGTTGTCTAATAAGAGCCACCAATCTTTTGAAAATACAGGGTCCAAATAAAAGAATCAATAATAACACAATTAAGGGTCCTAACAGAGGGAGAAGATAGGGTAAAATTCCATTCCATACGCTCCAAAGTGGATTTTCAAATAATTTTTTTCGTCTCTTTATCAGATCTTCTTGAAGCCTTTTTATTTTGTCTCGAATGATGCCAGACTTGTGTACATAGAAGCAACAGCATTCCTGTAAAGCCAAACAAATCCCTCCCTGTTCTGTAGCTAGAAGATCTAATCCTCTTGTATTTTGGAGGACTACCTCCGCCAAAGAATCTATCTGATCTTGAATATCCTGAACAGTGCTAGATAAGGCTTGGACTTCATCAACTATTTGATTAGAAAGTTTATTATAAGAATGTACAGCAACTCCTATTTCTGCTGAACCTGTGACTAGAGCTCCTGAAATTCCTAGTCCTACTAATAAAGGAATAAATTGAACTACTCTTTTAACTCTTTTAGGATGATCTATAGCATAATCAAAACTGGGAATAGGAATAGGTTCATCCCCAGGTACAATTTCTATATCAGGTAATAAGGTAGCTATAACACATAATCCTGTCCAATTATCAGGTAAAAAGGTAAAAGCTAGATTTTCTCCACAAATGAATACTTGTCCTTTTGAAAGGCAAATAGAAGAGCTATAAGTAATTATTTGAGTACAATCAGTAAAAGTAGCAAATCGAACATCAGTTGCATTTTTGTTATAAAAACTTCCTTGTATACATGAGATAAATTTAACAGCTACAGGTTGAACTTTAAAAGGTAATCCTAAGGTACAATTAGGATGTGTCGGGTTTATAACATTATTTGAAGGAATGGCAAGAGGCATGAGTGTACCTTGAGTCATGCATAGCCAACATTCTTTAGCTAAATCAGGATTAGACACATTAAGAGCCATTAAAGTAGCTCTTAGAATATCCGAGGTTTGAATGTTTAAATCAATTTCTTGTAAATCAGAAAACGTTAGAGTATGATAAATGGCTCTTGAAGACTTTAAAGATGTCATTTTATAACGTTTTCCATTTGTCTTTGTACATTATTTTCTCTAATTTTGTCTTGTGGTCCGCCACCATCAGAAATATGTATCGGGGCAGTTTTACCCCAGCACACCGGTTTACCTGGGGTACCGCGGCATGAAGCCTGAATATATTTATGGCTTTTTTAAAGTCCATGGAATACTAGACCAATCATCTCCAAGGGCATTAGTGGCAGTGTGCTGCAATATGGCTGTAAAATATACATTATTATCTATTCCTGTACATTCTCGTACTGATATATAACAAGAAGAATGCATTGTAGCATAATAAGTAATACATTCTTTAGGACATTTTTCTGGTTGGCCATGGGGTATCACTGGAGGCTTATAATAACATTTGTAGCTTTGTATGTAAACTACTTTTATAATTTTTATATATGTTAAGTAGGATATTTTATTACCACAATCTGTGTAACTGGTATATTGTTTAGGCTTAGTTGTAATAATACCTCCCTCACAGTCACATGGAGCACCATATATGCCCTGTCTGGCCAACTTACCTTGCATTCTTTGTCTACTCCATTTTACCAATCCTTCCTGCAACAGGGAAGATTGAAGACCACTATCAGAAAGTTGCCACAAGGTGATTAGTACTCCCAATTTTAGGATCCAAGTTTTGGAATCCATTATCTGAAAGAATTGTTTGTAATGCTTGGTGTAATGGAATACTTAAACTTTTTGTTATACGATTCATTATATAATTTGTTTTGTATCAAATTTGAGTTTAGATCTTAGAACAGTTTTATAAAATTATTTATACTAATTTATTGTGTTAATTTTATCATTTTATTGTTTACGTCCTTACCAACTCGATACCCAAAACATTCATTAAAGGCCATTAGGCGAGAATGGGCAGTTGGCCAGACCACTCATCCTCGGGAACATTCTGTATCCGCCAGGAGCTCTCTGGCTGAACAGAATCTTAACTCTTGGGTTTTCTTAGTTCTTAAGGACACAAACAAGACTTTTAATAACAATTTTAACAGTCAGTCTTATACTTGTTTTTATGAATATGAAAAGCGAATTTGTAATTATACATCAACAGTACATATACAATAATCCCAAGTATTAATAATATCTTTAGGATAATTTTTTGTCCTCAGAACCATCATTCAATTTGTCTTGTGTTTGTTGTTTAGAATCTATTTATTTTATCAATCATTCTGGTAACCATCTTGCAGATTTCATTTCTTTAGAATATATACATACTGATCCTCGACCCCAGGTAAGGACCGAATCTGGACCATGCCACAAATTAGTTATAGGGTCTTTCCATAGCACAGAAGCAAAATGTTTTTGTGTTTCTGTATGCCAGAAACAAGAAGCTGCTGATTGTCCATTGGCATCCAAATTTTAAAAATTAAGAATAAATAAAGCATGAGAAAGAATATTTCTTGGTGACCCCCTTGTGGGATACTATTCCCCCGTTTTTATTTTATTTATAATAAGTTTTATAGAAAGATGTGCTCTTTTAACTATTTCTTGACCTTGAGGATTATAAGGTATACCTGTAATATGTTGAATATTAAGACATTTACAAAATTTAGAAAAAGTAGAACTGGAATAACCTGGACCGTTATCAGTCTTTATCTGTTTTAGACATCCCAAGACAGAACGAGCATTAAGCATATGACTAATCACATGTCTAGTAGCTTCACCAGAGTGAAGAGAAGCAAAAATAAAACCACTAAAAGTATCTATATTCACATGAACATATTTGAGTGTACCAAATTCAGGAATATGAGTAACATCCATTTGCCACAATGCATTAGGTATTAGCCCTCTGGGATTAACTTGAAGATGAGGAGTTGGAAGATGTATGGCACAAGAAGGACAATTTTTAACTATTTGTCTAGCCTGTTCTCTAGTAATATTATGTAAATATCGGAGGGTTTGTGCATTTAGGTGATGTAATTGATGACTCTTTTGTGCCAAAGCAATTTTAGCAGTAGTATCAGTAAAAGTGATAGCAACGAATAAATGAACAGCATGTAAGCAAGTTGGTAAATCAGCTTTATGATTGCCATTGACCAAAGGACCTGGCAATCCAGAGTGAGCATGTAAATGTCCAATGAAAAAAGGATGTTTCTTTTTGATAATAAGCATTTGCAATAGTCGAAATAATTTTCCAGCATTAGAAACAGTTTTATGTGACCAGTAGTCTCAAGTAGGGGAACAGAATGTGCGATGTAAGCACTATCTGTATAAATATTAAATGACTGATTAGGAAAATCAGAAAAAACAGCAATAACAGCACGTAATTCCGTCAATTGAGCAGAAGAACTATTTGTTTGAAATTGTACTGTTAAATTTTGATTGTGACAAACATAGGCAGCTATGCCCGTTGAAGAACCATCAGTAAATATCAATAAAGCATCTTTTAATGGATGAAGTGTGGTGACTTTAGGAAAAACAAATTTATGTCTTTTAGCAAAATCAATAAGCTTGTTTGGAGGATAATGATTATCCAAGAGTCCCATATAAGAGGCTAAAGCAATAGGC
Source organism: Dinomys branickii (assembly GCA_004027595.1). Lineage (NCBI taxonomy): Eukaryota > Metazoa > Chordata > Mammalia > Rodentia > Dinomyidae > Dinomys > Dinomys branickii. The sequence goes on along the minus strand of PVLD010011959.1, from coordinate 3,753 downwards.
CAAAACTCAGTAGTTTGCATAAGCCAATTAATTTGATCTTTAGTATAAGATTGTATAATGACATCTGATTTTTCACCAAAATAACATCTTTCTTGTTTTCTTCCCAGAATTATAAGATCAGATATCATTTTATAATATGGCTCAATAACTCTTTTAGGTGTAACAGGTAAATGAATCCACATTAAAGGCGCTGTTTGCCAAAAAACAGCAGTTGGAGATAATTGTGTATTACAAATAATATATTGTGAAGGTTTATCATAATCCATAAATGTAATTGTTTGAGATAAAATAGCTTGTTCTACTGTATGTATAGTTTGTCTACCCTCAGGTGTAAGTATACGAGGAGATGTAGGGTTGGCATCTCCATGTAAGATGTCATAGAGAGGTTTTAGTTGACTTTTAGAAAGTTTTAAATAAGGCATAAGCCAATTAATATCCCCAAGAAGTTTTTGAAAATCATTTAAAGTTTTAAGTTTATCTAATCTCAATTCCAACTTTTGTGAAAAAACCTGTAATCCTCTCATTTGAAAACCTAAATATGTATATGGATCTGTAAGTTGAACCTTATCAGGTGCAATTTATAGCCCTTTATCAAATAGAGCAGATTGTAATTTTTTATAACATTGAAGTACTTTACCACCATTTTGACCAGCCACTAAGATATCGTCCATGTAATGTATGATATAAATATCTGGCCATCGATCTCTTATCGGTTGCAAAGCTAGAGCAACAAAGGATTGACACAAAGTAGGACTATTTGCCATGCCTTGTGGAAGAACACACCATTGGAATGTTTTCATGGGTGCATTAAAATTAGTAGCAGGCAGACTGAAAGCAAATCACTTTTGATCATCAAGATGTAAAGGTATGGTGAAAAAAACAATCTTTTAAATCTATAATGATTTTGAAATAACCTAAAGGTATAGCAACAGGCGATGGAAGACCTGGTTGCAAAGCTCCCATTAACATCATGGTTTTATTTATTGCTCTGAGATCTTGTAACAATCGCCATTTACCTGATTTCTTTTTTATGACAAAAATAGGAGTATTTTAAGGTGAATTGTTAGGAATTATATGACCAGCTTCAAGCTGCTCCTGTACCAGCTGTTGTGCAGCCATTAATTTTATAGAAGACAGAGGCCGTTGATCAACCCAAACAGGCTCCTCAGATAACCATGTAATTTTTTCTGCATGAGTCACAGGAGTATCAATGGCCCCTATGGAAAATGGCCTAAACCTGCTCTGTCATTTTTTGGAATGGCTTTTATAGGTGTTGTTATTCCAGTATTATATTTTCCTACACTTTGGCCTGGCAGAAATCCACTTCTCAACATTTGAGCAGTAACCACACAATTAGGGCTTCCCATAATCATACCAAGTTGAGATAATAAATCTCTTCCCCATAAATTTACCGGTAAACCAGTTATAACATAAGGTTGTATAGTGCCTTTATTTCCTTCCAAATCTTTCCAAGTTAATAATTTCGAACTTCTTTCTGGGTATTGACTTTGTCCTATGTCCTGTAGGTGAGTCATAGTGACGCCTAAAGGCCAAGCCTTTGGCCAAACCTCTTTTTTAATAATAGTAACATCAGCACCTGTGTCAATTAATCCAGAAAACTCTTTACCATCTAACCATAAAGTCATGAGAGGTTTATGTGTAGAAATAACTTTTGCCCAATATATATCTGATGAGCCAAATCCTTTATTACCTCTCTGATGTGAGACAATTTTATTAGGTGTCTGAATTAAAGGTAGAAGTAATAATTGTGCAAATCGTTGTCTTGCTTCTATAGTACTAATAAATTTAGGAGGATGTCATAACCTTAATTTCACCTGTATAATCATTATCTATAACTTCTGGGAGAACTTGAATACCATTAAGTGTAGAGCTACTTCGTCCTATAACAAGACCAAAGGTACCCTCTGGTAGAGGTCCAAAAATTCCTATAGGAAGAGCTTGAACCCCCATTTTAGGTGTTAATACTGTGTAGGAGGTGGAACTGAGATCCAATCCTGTGCTTCCTGTTGTGGCTCTGTAGAGATCTGAAATGGACTGTTGTTGCTTTGTGATGAATTGTTGGTTTGTGGAACAAAATTGAGTGCCCCATAAATTTGTCTGGGTTTGAGTATGGTTGAGCACCCCATAAATTTGTCTGGGTTTGGGTATGGTTGAGCGCCCCATAAATTTGTCTGGGTTTGGGTATGGGGGCCTGGGGCTGGCCCAGATTCCCGTTTCCCTGAATCACAATAATTTTTTGCCTTCAATATCTCTTTTTGATTTACACTCTTTTGACCAGTGTGTTCCTTTCTTGCATCTAGGAGAGATTCCTGGTGTTTTTGTTTTAGAGTTGTCAATAGAACCTTTGTTATAGTTTTTGGCAAAATGACCAGTTTCTCCACAAGTAAAACATTTGCTTCTATTTTGTTGAGATAAAAACTGCTGGATTGTATACCCTTGCAGAGCAGTAGCCACAGCAAGACCTTGCTGATAAACAGTTCCAATGTCAGAACAAAGGCGTATTCTGAATTGCTGGTTGTTCTAAAGCCTCATTTTGAATATTTTCTTGTAAAATAGTTTTGTCTTTTTCAACTACATTAGCAATTATAACATCAAAATTCCTATGATATAAAATTTCATCAATTAAATTCCAATATGAAAAAGCAGTTACTGGAAACTTTTCCAGCCCAAAAGCTGTATAATAAACCTTAAGTGCATCACCAACTATTTTTCATCTCTTTGAACTGATTGTTCCCTCAATAGGAAACCAAGGACAAACTTCATTAATATAATCAAAAAATTCATATAACTGTTTATATTTAACCTTTACTCCTCATGCCTGGAGAACTTTTTCTAGCTCTTTAACATTGCTTGTCCCATAGTTGCTGTCCTTACCGAGGTACGTCAGATGCAGCAGGTTCCTGCGTCGGACCAATCCTCTTTCTTACTCCAGTCTCATCGGAGGTGGGCCCCCAACTTCTAGAACAGCGGTCCTCACTGGATCCCCCATACTCTAGCCCCACGTTGGGCGCCACTTGTCCCGACCCGCAGGTAGTCAACAAAGGCTCTAGAGGGGGAGTGGGATTAAAAAGAGAAAAGGGACACAAGAAATGGAGACAAGACAGGAGTCTGATCAAGTCTCATTTATTGAGTGGAAAGCTTGGGCTTACATACAGTGCGGGAATGGGGATTGACATCAGCGGGTAACTAGGTAACGGAGGGAGGTCCAGATATCACATGAGGGTGGTCAGAGCATCAGGCAATATTATGTAATTAACAGGAAGTTGACCATATATAGAAGTCACAGGAAACTAAAAATACATGGAAACTACAGGAAACTGACCATATATGGAAACGAACTAACTTTCAAGATGGCTGGTAGTTTACAAAATGGATACAGACCACAGGTCTCTCAGCATCTCCCACACCCAAGGACAACAGTAGAAAGGAACCCTTCAGCAGAACGAGAAATTAAACAGCAAAAGTAGGAAAGCAACATCAAGTAAACACCATGACAAGAATAAGCCAATGTGTAACAGTTATAACCATCAATATAAATGGCCTCAATTCACCAGTCAAAAGAAACAGACTGGCAGAGTGGATTAAGAGACAGAATCCCACAATATGCTGTATACAGGAAACACACTTTACTCAAAAGGAAATCCATAGACTGAAAGTCAAAGGTTGGAAAACAATCCTCCATGCAACAGGTTCCCAGAAAAAAGCAGGGGTAGCTGTTATGTTTGCAGACAA
>PVLD010011958.1:0-62611 GCA_004027595.1 Dinomys branickii | reverse complement strand
TTCAGGGATGGAATATTTAACATTCTGTTCAGCGTTTAAGTCCGTAATTGTCACTCAGTAAGTGCTATGTGCATGTTTGTTACATAAATTATTGTTGGGAGCCACTGGAGCGGGTTATTGGGCATGTGTGTGACAGCAGGACAGAGCCGGAGCGCCTCAAGCAGTCAAGCTACTTCAGTATTGAAAAACGCATCTGGCCCGAACAATTACAGTTGTTAGTCGCTAGGCAATATTACCTCTCCTGGTACTAACTTTGAAAGAGTATAAAATAAATCCCCTACTGTTGAGGTCAGTCCTCTTCTCATCAGATAAGAAGCAACTCCGTCTGACCCAGCTCTTGCCTCTTGTCTTTATTTTTCTCCTACCCACCGCTGTTTCTCTCTGGGGTACAACGAGAGACCAGTGAGTTTCCCTACAAATTATATTATATTTTATTTTTTTGCGTGCATATGTGCAGTGATAACCAGAACTATCTGAGAAACATCATCAAATGGAAATAGGAATTTAAACGAGTGTTCTTCTGCAAAGGGCATTTTTTGCGCACCCATTAACCAGACTTGGGAAGTGTGCAGCAATTGATCTGAAGTCTGAGTGGGCACCACCCCGTCTCAACGGTCTACAAGTTGGGAGGGGATTAGACATGCCACCTGCTGCCAGGAGTGGGCACCCACGACCATGCGCTTCCTTCTCTCAGGTAAATCCTTGGCAATCTTGATTGCAAGCTCTCAGGCTTATTTGCAAATGAAAATTACCAGAATGATTTGAAAATATCCTGCACTGTGGATGAGTTGAATCTGAATCTCTGTCAGTGGAGACTAAGGATCCGTGATTATTAAATATCTCAGAACAAATAGAAATTACTGACCTGTATCTTCAAAATTCTTGAATACTTAGTTCCCCTGAACAGCAGGAAGGGAAGGACAGTGAGATCACCCAAGCAATTCTCTCAGGACAGAGGATTCTCCCTCATCATCCCAGATCAGGGTCACCAGGAAGGCTGTTAAGGAATGTACAGATTTCTTTTCTGGGGTGAGACCCTGAGAGCCTCCATTTCTAAGAAGCCCCCAAAAGATTCTGTGCAGCTGTATAGTGCACTTTCCTTGGAATAGCATTGTCTGTTACTTTGCAAACATTTGGAGGCACAAAGGAAAACTTTTCCAAAGGGCTCTTAAACTATGAGGTTGAACTAATTTTATTTCTAAATTACTTTATGTTTTAAATTTCAAAATGTTTACATTACAAAATATTTTAGGTTACACAAATTATACAGAGACACAAGCACACAGTTTATTCCCTTTATTGCAGTAGTTCCATTCTTTAAAGTCATCATGAGCACTCCATAGTTTAATAATGAACTATTACGTCTAAGAAAGGAAATACCAGGTTAGTTTCCTCTGAGGTTCTTGTCCCAGTGTTTTCAACTAATCACTACATAACGTTATGCTATGTGTGCTTCTGTTTAAAGACACTTTTTATACTGTTGGTCAATTATCTTAAAAAAAAAAAAACAGTCCTGTGGCCACTTGAATTCCACAAATTTAGCTGAGTAAGAAAAAAGTTGAAGTGGGCAGCACAGATAGTCCAAAGTGCCCTGCTCACAGGTGGTGAGCTGTGTTTATATCCAGAATAACAGGAAACAATGCGGATGGGTGATCTTGTTGGCACTCTTTGGAGTTTATGTTATGTGTGCATAACTGACAGCTTTCTGTTTGGCTGAGTGTTCCAATGCTAGAATTGGCTGAGGTTGACTTGGTTGATCACTAGATTATACCTTTTATGCATTTGAATTAGGTTGCAGTTTGCTATATATGGAGGCTGTTTTGGACCAAATTTCACTGCAGAGTACAGAAGGCATTTAGGCAAAATTTATTTCAGTAAAGAGTGCAGATTGAACTTCGACCAAAAGTGCTACAACATGACTGAGTGAAGGCTATAAACCTCATATACTTACTATGCAAGGCACACCATTGCTTTCTCATGCTCTTGAACACTAAGTAGCACTTCAGCACTGTGCTTAGTGGTTGTTTTTGATAGTAAAAATCTCCAGCCGAAAACATAAAATATGAAAGAAGTGGCACTCAACAGACTGAAAAGGATGCCTGTGATTAATAGTGACTGGGAACAGCCTGGGGCAGTGGAAATGGTAGTTAGGAGCTTTTACTATGTGTAATTAATATATGTTAATAAAATATAGGCGCTGAGGAAACAAGACACTGTTTAACTTTGACATCACCTGAGAATGTGTGCAAGACAGCTGCATTCTGTTTGTTGTCACGTTGTGCACAAATAGCCATGAAATACCCATCAGTACTGATTTAGGGTTACAAGTACATTTTCATTATTTTGGGGCAGCCTCAAACTTGCAGCAATCCATCTGCCTCAGCTTCCTGAGGGCTGCGATTACCAGCATGTGCCACCACGCCTGGCTAGAAATACATTTTCATGAGTAGGTGAAAGCTGGGATATGTGAATAATGATGATTAACCAGACACACTCACACACTCACATACACACAAATACACACCTCTGCATGTGCACACCTACACACACACACACACACACACACAGAATCTCTAGTGCATGTGTGCAGCTACCTCCCAGCACAAACAACAAAAACATGGAAATCACTTCAGAAGTCCTCTGTGGATCCTTCATTATCACAGGATCACACTTCTGGTTTGGGGTTAGGTTTACATTGCGAAAATCTCAGTTTTCCCCAGACACTATGCCTCCTTCAGGTCCTTTGATATGAACAGGTCCATTCATTTTCAGATTTGAAGGTTTCTGTTCCCCAGCACCTCTAATTCACTGAGTTTGGCTGTGGCCTAAGAGTCACATTTCAGAAAGCATCTTATGCCAGTCTACTGAACATTCAGGGATAAGAATCAGTCACTACTTAAGTAGCCTTGCCAGAAACCTTAAGAACAAACAGGAATGCTGTTTTATGACGTCTTTTTATTTCATTTTTTTAAAAATTTCTTAAACAATTTTATTAAAATGTGATCATTATATATATTAATAGGGAATGGTGTGTTATTTCAATAGCACACAGCATACACTGATTGAATCAGAGTAATTAGCACTTCTATTTCTTTATCATTTCCTTATATTTTGAACCTTCTATCCTCTAGCTTAAACTTGAAATTGCTACATTGCCCAGGCTGTTCTTGAACTTGTGTTCCTCCTGTCGAGCTTCGGTCATGCTGGGATTAGAGATGTGCATCCCCACATTGACTTGAGAACATATTTCTTAATCAAAAATATAAGATCCATGGCCAATAAGTACATGAAAATATGCTGAACATGGTTAGCCATTTGCATGTGAATAATATTTTAAAAATGGAGATTAAGTATTAGTGAAGATAAGGAAGATAGGCTATAACCCTCATACTTTGCTGTACAGTCACTGTGAAAAGTTAGGCAGTTCTTCAAAATGTTAAACCTAGTCACCATATGGCCCAGTAATTCTACCTCTGGGTTTATATCCAAACAGTTTGAAGACATTATCCACACACACAGAAAAACACCTGAATATGAATTTTCACAGCAGCATTATTGATAATAGCACCAAAGTAGAAAAAATCCAAACAAATCTCCATCAAATGATGAATGGATACATAAAATTCAGTATGTAGATTAAAAATGCTTGTCACTATAAAAAGGAATGAAGTGTTACTGGGTGTCACAGCACATACCTATATTGCCATCCACTTGGGAGTCTGAGGCAGAAGCCTCAGCAAAGACAGGACACTATCTCTAAATAGAATTTAAACATGCACCAGGTTTGGTGGTGCATGCTTCTAATCCCAGGATTGAAAGGGGCCAGGGCAAGAAGTTCAAGTCCCACCAAGGCAATTTTGCAAGACTCTGCTTCAAAAATGAAAAGGAGGAACAGGCTGAAATGCAACTCAGTGGTAGAGTACCCCTGGGTTCAACCCCCAGTACGTCCAAAAAAATTTTTAAAGGAATAAAGCACTGACTCATGCTTTGATATGGGTGAATCTTGAAAAGATTTTGCTGTTAAAAGAAGCCAGTCAGAAAAGACCTCCTATTATATCATTCCATTGACATGAAATGTTTAGTCAGCAAATATATAGAAATAAAAGTAGCAGCTGCTAAGGGGTGGGTGTAAGAAGGGACTGGAAGGTTTAAGATTTCTTTTAGGGTAAGAAAATATTCTGGAATTATTGAGGTAAGGGTGTGCAATGCAGTGAGTATATTAACAATCGCTGGCGTGTATTTTCAAATGGCAAATTTTATGTTACATGAATTATCTCTCACCTCCCAAAAAATCTCACTCCACAAATAAAAAGCAATTTAGGGCAGGGGCTCCAGACCCATGCTTACGCTTTATCAGAATGTGAGCCTCTTGGCAGCCCCAGCCTGCATCTTCCTCATGGTGGGGAGCTGAGTCCCGCCCCCCTCACTCAAGTCCTCAGCAATGAAGACCCAACCCAACGCAGGTCCCAGGTGCAGAGTGGCCACACTTGCAGTCTCCATGTGGCCTGTTTCCCAATGGAGGGGCCCAGACTGTCTCTGGCAGGACACCTGCTGGCTGCTAGCCACAAGGAAGACCCAGCGCAGCCTTACTGCCCAGTACAGAGCACAGCAGCTACATCACTAGTCTCTGTGTGTCCTGTTTCCTAATGGAGAGGCCTGGGTCACTCCTGGCCAGGCACATACTGGCTGCTAGCCACAAGGCTTACGCAGCAAGTGAGTGCACCTGTGAAACAATAGCGCATACACGACTCAGCTGGCAACTCACACTTACCCACTTCTGTCTTCTCCAAAGACATTTTGGATGGAAAATCTGGCATTTTCAAAGTGGACTATGTAAACTGGAAAACATGCAAACTACTCTGCACCTGACTCACAAACATGCAATACATTCCTTCAGCATCTGGTAGGACAGTACAGAAAACAAATTTCCTGTCTTTTGGAGTTCATATTGTGGCTAGGGAGACAAACTACAAACAAGATGATACTGTAGCATCAGGCAGATGGTCTCTGTAGGGCTAGGGGTACCCTTTCACAGAGGCCTATGCACTCCTTCAGTCCTTGCCTTCATCTCAGCCAAGAATAAGGGACTGGGGCATGACTGGTTCTGGGTCGACACCTCCAGTAGAAAATGTGGAACTCAAGGGCTGACAAAAAATGAGGAAGTCAGAATTGAAATAATGCAAAGAAAAAGTTTATTTATGGTTTAGTGAATGCAGAAGCTACCACAAGGCATGCTGTGAGGTAGGGGAACTTCAGCAGGTGTCCCAAGGTCAGGGTTAGGTTAGCGGTTAGGGTTAGTTCTTCTTTTTTTATAGTCTTTGGTTATTGGTAAATTCTTTTTACTATTTGCAGAAACAGCTCTACATGCACCATGGCATTTCAACAAATCTAAGAAGAAACAGATAATCGTCTTAGGGGATACAGGAATAGCACTGGGAAAAATGAGATAACATTTATAATGAAAACTCCTCAAATACAAAGTAAAGTAAGCTATCCATAACCTGGTGGAGGGCATCTACAAAAAACCCACAACCAATATCGCACTTACGGGTAAAAGATTGCGTTCTTCCTCCCTAAAAAAAAAAAGCACGGAAATCTGCTCTTACCACTGAGTACTGCATTGGAGATTTTGGGCAGTGCAATAAGAAAACCAAACTGGAAAGAAATAAACAAAACTGAGCCTATCGCCAACCTGATTAAGTAAATAATCCTATAGGATCTGTCAAGAGAACGTCTAGAAATAATAAGTGACTTTAATTACGATATAAGATAGAAGACCTATCATAAAATTGAAGAGAATCTAAAGAGAAGAAATAAGCACAGAAAAAATAATCATTAGCCACCAGGGAATCTTTGGCTTGACCCCATCTTGCCGGCTAAGGACTAAAAGGTTACACCAGAAAGCAGGTTCACCCGGCCTTGGAGTTACCTTCTTGATTTCGCTCAGGATGAGCTGTTTGGCGAAAGCGTGAAGGGCTTCTACTCTCTGAAAAGTCCACCACAGCATAACATGCTTGCGTCAACACCACGTTGGAGAGAAAGAACCCACAGCCACTTAGAAGGCTTTGCTGTGGTCACAACAAAGGCCCTTGTCACCTCCTACTTTGCAAGTCTTATACATGTTTCCTACCTGCGCCATCTGATGATGCCACTCCTTAAATACGATTATTATCAGGCGAGGTAAAGTCGACACTGTGGGAAAGAGCCTGGTCCAGAAATTCCTGGGTTACAATCTCCTATTTGAGTTTTGTTCACGAACCCGGGAGTTTCTCTTCTCTAGCCCTTGGAAGCATGCTGAGTGGGTGGCCAAAGTGAGGTCGATAGAGCAGGAGCCAATCAGCGATAAGGAGGCGGGCTGTATGACCTGTCCAATCACGTGGGCCAAAGTAGGCGGGTTCTTCCGGTGTCATGGCGAGGAAGTGTGTGTACTGAACGCACTGCTGAGACTCCTTCAACTTGCCAGGCCACCTTCAGTGACTTCACTTGGCTACACGCTGCGTGGGAAGGACTCTAGAAACCCTGAAGCCTCGCGATGGTGATGTTGTGGGACAGAAGACGGGGATGGGATGGAATCGGGATGAGGTCTGAAAGAAAGTGACCAGAACCAGCTCCTGGGAACTACAGCCGCCCTGCTTAGCTCCAGACCCTGAGGTTCTCCTGGTCTTCGGTGCTTTGTCCCTTTTCCCTGTGCTGGGTCAGGATTAGTTCTAAGTTCCTTGCATCCTATCCCCACCGTGACACTCTCATCCCACAGTGATGTCTTAGGTGGCCCCAGGCACAGCATCGACACCAGTCTGGGGAGAGCGGGAGGGAGTTAGGTCGGGGAGACCCTCGTTCAGCTATGGACTGGAGCTGGGTGCAGCTGTGATATGCTAGGCCCCTGGTCTCATCCCTTTTAGCGGCAGACCTGGAGGATCTGACATACATAAATGTCAGTGATGTAGAATCTCATACCATAACTCATCTTAGACCTTTGCCTTTTTATATTGAGTGAATTACTAATTTCCAGTATTTCCCTATGTTGCTACAGTCGTAATAATGTTGACATGGGCTATGAGAATCCAAAGAAATATTTCATATTGCAGGTGATGTGACTCAGGGCAGAGTTCTTGCCAAGCATGCAGTGAGATCCTGTGTCCCATACTCAGCAACCCCCAAAATTGTCACCTTAATTATTATGTTAGACCTACTCACAGTATAACATAGTGTGTGGTCTCCAACATTGTGGAATGAAGTCATGAACAAAAGAGAGGATGTTAGGAGAGTTTTTATTGGCGGTACTGGGGATTGAACTCAGGACCCTGAGCTTGCTAGGCAGGCGCTTATTCCACTGAGCTATATCCCCAGCTCCAGGAGAGTTTTTATTGGAAATAAGAATAGCTCCATGATTCCTTGGAAGTATGCTGAGTGGGTGGCCATGTAGCTGCTTAATGCAGAGCTAATTATAGTAATCAGCACAGTAATTGCTCACTTGTTTAATCATCAGCTATGACAGGTAACTCTATTTAAAATGACCATTTGGAACTCAGGCTCTTAAACCCTTTTTTTCACCTTGTAAGTTTTATAGAAAACTAGGATGTTAGAGAAAAGCTTCTTAATTTACACTTTAGATTCCTGTAAACTCAGAAGCTTAGTAAGAAGTGGCAACTCCCTGTGGTAGGGACAGGCTGCATTCCATGTTGCCAGAAGAAGTTGTTTCTTGGTTCTCTGCCTGTAGTTCATCATTCTTGTATGAATTCTTACCACTGTGGCTTATTTCCCAACTTTCTCTCAGGCCATTTTCCCTAGATAGGTGCCTTACTCCTAAGGTAACTAAATAAATATTCTTTACAATTAGATTATTTAAATAAGGCCTTCCAGGAGTTTACAATGCTGAGGAAGGTGGAGGGGTGGTTAATGTATTACCAAGGGAGAGGGAGGGGTTCTTGCTAAAGACAACTTCTGAAAGGGCTGAAAGCGCTGCCTATTAAAGCCAAACTGAGAAACACATTGAATTTAGGGCACCTACATGGACGTGGACATGTGATATTGGTAGTAGTGGAAAGGGAAAGGGGGCTCTGATCTCTGAAAGAAGTGCTGTAGTTCTGAGAGTGTTTCTGCACATTGCTCTAAATTTGAAATGTTGATTGAAATGGACTTTGTATAAAACAAGCATCGCGGTAGAGGTAAATCCCCATAGTTAAGGTCTGCAGACACTTGAAGGAATGGGAACAGGCATAGGAAGGAAAGGGTTTTTGAACAGAGAGGAACAAAGGGGAGTAGAAAGGAAATGAGAGAGCAAAGTTTGTTGGAGGTGGGTGAGATCAGCAGCTCCAGCTGTGGTGGTCAGATTGTTCTTAGTGTGACAGTAACTGAAGGGTTGTGTGCTGCCCTGGCCTGAGAGTGGATCAGAGGTCACAGGCCTAAAGAAAGGAGGGAAACTTAATAACAGATACTATAAATATCTCCTCTCTTATTAATGATTAGTTCACCTAATTTGTGAGGCAAAACTGGAAATTAGAAAACTGGTCTTGTAGGTTTAAAAATAGGGTGGGCATTGTCATTGAAATAGAAGGGTTTTCTCATGAACAAAAAAGATTTCAAGGTCTGTTTGATGTTTTTTATTGTACAGCGACTGAACTCAGGAATTTTGCTTCAAGCCACACCTCTCCTAACTCATTTCAAAAAAATTTTTGAGACTTGGTCTTGTTAAGTTGCCCAGGCTGGGGAGAACTTTTGCTACTGTTGCACCTCCTTGACTGTTGAGATGACAGGTACGTGGCATTTTGCCAGTTCAAGATTGGGGTTCCCTGTGACTTACCAAGATTTCAGTGGTTGGGTAGAGTAAACGTCAATGAGGCATGGTGGTGCACATGTTTAACCCCAGCCACTTGGGAGACAGGAGTACTGCAACATCAAGCCCAGCCTCGACTATGAAACAAGATATATTTCAATATGTAATACGTATTTTAAGATGTACCTCCAGTCTAACTCATCTAATATGCATGAAGCCCTGAGTTAAATCTTTAGTACTGAAGAAAAAAAAGAAAACTTAGTGGAGGTCTTTCAGGGTTGTGATTTATCTTCTCACTGGTGTTATATGGTACAATACCTGCTAATGATGGTGGACAGCAGTCACTGCTCGGTCAGCAACTGGCCACCAAGAGTGAACAGGCAGTGATTTGCAGTGTACTACATTTGATAAAGTTCGTGAGATATTTAGTATTTTATTATGAATTTTGTATTGTGAAAAGTATGTTTTCCCAAACACAGATAAGGCAGGTGTGTTGAGCAGGTTTAAAAGATCCAAGAATTGACGATGATAAATGATTGATGGGGTATGTTCTGTGCTTCTTCTTTCTTTGTTTCTCTCTCTCTCTCTCTCTCTCTCTCTCTCTCTCATCAGGGCCTTGCTCTGCTGTTCGGACTGGCCTTGAACTCACAGCAGTCCTCCTGACTCAGCCTCCTGAGTGTTGGGATTACAGGCATGTGCCACCACACCTGGCCTATACGTTTTCAGTACATTTTATTTTCAACTTTCTTTAGGTTGATCATGATATTTTCCCTTTCACACTCACTCATTCCCTCAACTCTGCAAAAGTCCTTTTTAGAACATGACATTCATCAGATTATTTCCCATTTTGAATGCTGTATTAATCAGCTTTCTCAGAGCAGCCCAACCAGGAGATGATATGAGTACTGTTTTGGAAAGGCACGACTACTCTGGGGTGTTTTTTTTGGTTTGTATGTGTGTTTCTGTCTGTCTTTTCTATTGTTGATTTGGTATCATAAAGAGGTCCCCTACTAATGAAGAGACAGGGCTGTGCAGTTTGAATGTGACACCAAGCACATGCAAAGCTAAAGAGAAAGCACTCCATTTCTAATCAGTTATAATTTGTGCTGATTCTGAAAACCTTTCTAGGTGCTTTAACCTTGGGTCAACATCTACCTTTCTATACCGGGTTGTTCATTCTTTCAGAAAGCAGGTCTGTCCAGCACTGTTGCATCCTAGTCCCTTTCCTCCTTGTACTGAATTGTATCTCTATGGGGAAAGAGATGACCCTGAGCCTTTGTTATGCATTCCATAAATGACAAGCGACTACACCTCCTGAAATCCCCGAGTGTCTCCTGGTCTCCCCCCGTCTCTGAGGACAGAACTTCCATGGTGGCACCCTAAAGAAGCCCAGGCATATGGCTTTTGGAGAAAGGCACGGTTGAGATAAAGCACAGAGCTTCAGTGCAGACTGAGCTGCACCCCTTAGTCTGTTGTCTGTGTCTCCCAGTGCATGTCATGGACCATCAAGCAGTGGAGCCAGTTCTGGGTTTTCACATTAGTGACATCTGAGAAGTAGTGCTGGTTGCAGGGACAAGGACAGAGTGTGCAAGGACAGAGTACTTTGTGTAGTGTCATTCATTCTGCTTGGGTTTGGGGTGCAGAGAATTTTGGCAGCTCTTGTGGTCTTTGTTTGCGCATTCTGGGTACATTGTCATCCAGGAGCTTAATACTGCACCTGCTGAATTGATGGTTTTCCGGCATTGGTGATTGTACACATCAAAAAGCATATGAATGTATTTCAACTCCTTTTGTTATAATTGATGTAGAGCATGAGCAAGATTTAAAGCACGGGTAGAGGTCAAGGGTGTTGGTCAGTGTCAGATAACACACAGGACAGCCCTTAAAATAATGAAATGTTGGGCCCAAATATCAGTAGTTCTTTGCTTGACAACCCTGGTGCAGGTGTACCTTCTTCCCATACTTGGGACTCTGCTGAACACTTCTGGAGTGTACACTGTTTGTGCTGACTGTAGACTCTAGAGACTGATAAATGCTGTACATGTGTTCTTCCACTGAGCTATGCGTCAGTCTCGTGTGGATATATGTTTAGTGTGCCCAAAGGGCAGTAGGTTAGAGAGTTCATCCTGTGTTTTACTTGATTCACTCAATATTGTTTTCTAGATTTATTTGCATTACTGTATGTGTAACTCCTGACAGGGTCTCCACTGTTTGTCTCCAGAACTTCTTAGTTGGCTTTCCACGGTTATAGAAAACAAAGTTTGTCTAGTTCTGTCACTGGTGTAAAGGCTACAAGGCATGTTTGTTGGCTCCCCTAGAAGCGGATTTGCGCAGGGCTCAGGAGCCTGTTTGCTCATGCAATCTGTATCCATTTAAATCTTAAGTACACCATCCACACTGCCGCCACCAGGGAGCAGTAGTTCCTATTCCTCATATCCAACCAACATTAGGCTTTTTCTAATTTAATGTTTCATAGATTTATAGAAAAATTTGTCTTTTAACATTTTTCTTTCTTTTATGCACCCATTTTATGAGTTTTTTCATTTCCTGTGTAAGCGCTTTATAAAATACCTGCTTATATCATATTTTCATATTTGTGGTGAAGAGTTACTTTTAATAAAATCTTTTTGTTCTAGGTATTTCTATTTATAGAGAATCGACATTCTTATTTTTCCATCTGCGTGTTAATTTTATAATGTATTTTCTTTTCTAAACAGAAATTCTAAGTTATTTTTTGTATCTTCAAAGTCATCTTAACATTTGTGGCTTTACAATTTTATTTCTGAAGATTTACTCAATTCTAGATTTTGTTTCAGTTTTTTGAGACAGGGTCTCACTGAGACTCTAAACTGGCCTTAAAATCATGACAGTCTACCTGCTTCAGCCTCCCAAGTTTTGGGATTACAGGTGTGCACTACCAGGCTTGGACTTCCTTAACATGCTTTTTTCCATATTTTGCTATCTTTTTTTTTTTTTTTTTTTTTTTTAGTACCTGGACTCAAACTGAGGACCTTGTGCTTGCCAGGTAGGCACTGTGCCACTGAGCTACATCCCCAGCCCCTCATATTTTATTTATTTTATATATTTAATCTACCTAGAGTGCACATTTGAATGTTCATGATGCAAAAAATAGATTCACTGTGTATATAGTGTGAGCAATTCACCACCATAAAGGACTGATGAATTACATCTTACACTTGATTTGTGCTGCCAGCCTTATCAAATCTCAGTTTTTTAAAGCAAATGTATTTCTTGGTACTTCTTATAAATTTAGTGTGTCACAGGTTGCTGAGTTTCAGGTTTGAGTGACTGTAATTGTATGGCATGTTCCAAATTGTGGGCTTTACTTTTTATTGGAGATTTGGTAAATATCACACTTTGTTTTTTAGAAGGAATTCTAATAGATGTTAAAATTTGGTTGTTTTACTGCTATTATACATACAGTTACATTAAGTATATAATTTTAAAAATTCATGGCATAATTCATCATCAAATCTTGTGTCTGTACATTATTCTCCTGACATTCATATCATCTCCAATTTTATTTGTATGTATGACTCTTCCCTTTGGATATGTAAAGTTTTACAGAATGTGTTGATAAAGTATACAATAATTTTAAAACAATTTTTAAACTTAGTGGAGTGTGAGATCATTTCTAGGTGTAAGAAATGTCCTTGCTTTACAGTGGTGAGTGAGGAGGCATTGTTATTAACACAGCAGCACACTGACAGAGACTGAATGAGGAACCAAGGGGGAGCATCTGGTTGATTCCATTCAGGGCAGGTTTCAGATGTATTTGCAAAAAAATTTAAACAAGTTTAACCCTCTACATACATACATACATACATACATACATATATATATATATATATTGTTGTTATTGTTGTTGTTGTGAGACGGGGTCTCACTGTGCAGTTCAGGCTGGCCTTGAACCCACTTTGTAGCCCAGCTGGCCTCGAATTCATGGCAATTCTCCTGCCTCAGCCTCCCAAGTGCTGGAATTATGGGCCTATGCTACCACATGCGGCTATTAAATATATTTTCAATAATGTAGTTTTTTCCCTAAAATATTCATTATAGTCCCACAGTATAGGGACATTCCTACACTTTTTGATTCTATTAATGACAAAATATTTTTTTCCTACTTTCACTGATAATCAGCTAAACACTGGTTCTTAAACAACAGGCTTTTAGAATTTTGTGTAGTTTTTGTGTCTTGTGACCATGAGAGCAACATGTTTGGGAGCAGTATTTAATTATAATTTGTGTTCTGATTGTGTATCGTGTAGCTTCATTGTATTGGGATAGTTTTAGCGAGTGTTGAAACTGTGAGGTACACTATTACTTTTTCCGGTTGATCTTGGCTTTGGCAACATAGTCTTTCTGTTACTGTTCTCAAATTTTATATCTTGATTCTTTCATCATTCGTGCATAGATACTTTATCTTTAATTTCAGTCCTTTTTGTCTGTCTTGCCTATAACATGAATTTTTGTTTCATGGAACAGAGTAGTGGAGACAGTGAATATCCTTATTTCTGATTCTCAAATAATTCATGTATTGCATCTCCATTCATTGTAACATTTGCTTGTTTTATGGAACGTGTGCTTTATCAAGTTATTAATCAGATTGTTTTCTTCTTTAAAAGCCTTTAAGAAACAAAAATTGGCTTTTACAAGTTTTACCATAGTTTTATGATGCTGCGCCATCCTTCAATACGATGAACAGACAAAACATTATTATCATGCAGTCACTTTGTGTGTGTGCTACCTAGATTAAACCTGCATCATGACCATGTGTTACAATATGCACGTTAGTCTCTGTGATAGTGTCTTCCATGTGGCTTTATCCTGGGATGTGTTTTTGGTGATGGCAATTATGGTAACAACACTAGATTTTCTTGTTGCCTTGTATAAGTAATATGTTAGCCAAGATTTTCCCTGCCACATTTTCCCTCATGGAGGAAGCCTGTACAGAGACAAAAATCCCACTCATTGTGCATGTTGTTGCATCAGTTGTTTAATCTTCAGTGTCCTTCCCTTTGTCTTCATTTTATCTGCCATCTTTATGGCCTCCTGTACTGAGGGGTAGCAGATCGCCTTCTCTGTGGGTGTAATTTATCTCACCGTGTTTGGTGTGTTTGGCAAGCTCTCTGGCTTTTCCTTTGTCAGTTACTTCCAGCCCAAATTCCAAACGTATCTCAGAGGACGCTCTGTAGAGTCTGACGTAGAAGGTCAGCAATCCTGTCACTTACCGTTAGGGACAAGGATCAGGACAAGAAGAAGAGGGCCTGTCCTGTCAAACTCCCACTAGAAGTTTTGAGGCTTAGGATGTAGTAAATAGATTCACAATGGACTCCGTGTTTCTACCCTTTCTTCTATCCATCTGTCTTCTCTAGTTCCCACCCTGCCTCTCTCCAGTTTTATATTTCTTTTTCTCATTCCTTTTTTGCTTTCTTTCTCTGTCCCTTTTTAATTCTTTTCCCCATTTTTATTCCTCCTTACTTCATTTATTGCTTTCATATGCTCGTATTCGCCTCTTCCTCAACTCTCCCTCTTTCCTGCCTTTCTCCCTTCATTTATTATTATTAGCTGTGCTGCAAATAGTTCTGCAAATTCTCTATACATTTATTATTAAGTAAAAATTTTCTTTTATTCCAGTTTTACTAAAATAATGTGCTTATTGTTTGATTCATTCACTTAAAAATGTACAGTCGGCAGCTGAGTCCACACAATTTTATTTGGCTCCTCCAGGAACCCTGCCTCCCTGTTTCCCCTATATCCCCAGGCCTATGCGCTGCTAACCTACTGTGTGTGCTGTGTGTTCTCATAGTCTGGCCATTTTGTATAAGTGAGTAATTCAACACTGTTTCTGTGTCTATTTATTCATTCATTTATTTAGGTACTGGGAATAGAACTTAGGACCTTGTGCTTGCCAGGCAGGCACTTGTGCCATTGAGCTATATCCCTGGCCCCTCTGTGTCTGTCTTTTTTACATGACATTTCCAAGAAGGATTTATATTGTAGCGTTTACGAGAAAAATATTTCTTTTTGTGAATGAATAATATGGAAAGCTTAAATTTTTGGTTATTCGTCAATTTTTGGACATTTCATTTGTACCTTTTTGCTTTTGTGAACACTAAGTTGTAAATGTCATTGTACAGTGCATGCTAACCTGATAACTGTGCCAGGTTCATGTTTCCTGTCAGCAAAGAATGGAACAGAGGATGCAGAAGGCAAGTTAGAGAGGTTATGAACCAAAAAGTTCCTGAGAGCAGAAGGGAGTGTGAAAATGGGTTGCAACTGAACCTCTACAGTTTTTTTATACAGTAAAATTGAATTTTCTAGTGGTTTTTTTATACAGTAATGTTTTTACAGAATACGTAGAGTCAAGCTAAAATCAACCTATTAGATTACAAGTACAGTTGCTTAGCTAATATTGATCTAGTACTAAAAGAAGGCATGTAGCAATATTCATCAGAAGGAATTATTAACTTTAGTTTATCTGTGACTACAAAAAAGAACAAAGACATTTCTGAAAGGAGTAGGAGTAAGGGTCAGGGTGTTCTGGTCCTCCACCTACTTGTTTGTTACATTATTTGGGCTGACCTGAGCAGATGGTACCAGTTACAATACAACTTGGAACTTACTTATCTGTGGTGAGACTTGGGGGCCTAGCCATCATGTCTCCTTCTTGCAACCTGGTTTCTATCAGCTTAGCCCTCAACTACAGACTCGGTTCACCTCATCTCAGGAATGGCTCTATTTTGGCCCTGGCCCCTTTCCTACTACCTGTCAATCTCTACCTAACTTAACTATGTGAAATATAAAAATTCATGAACGAATTTTAGTGTGGACTTAGGTCTTCTTAACTCTAGTGTACATAACTAAGATAGTTATTAATGAGTAGTGTGGAAACAATTACAGTTATACACGAACTGTTCCATTCAAAATTCATAAGGAAATCTAATTTTCAGTGTCACAGACAAATAGGTGAACACAGTAATATATCCTAATAGGTGGAAAAAATTACCTGTGTAAATATAGACAATTGGGCTACTTAGGAGACAATTAGAAGTAGGTAAGGTTTTGGTTTTGGAGTCCCTGTGATTGACTACTGGAATTGAAACCCAAAGTAAGAGGAGAGCACCTCCTCTACTCTTAGACTCTCTCTATGTGATGCCCTGTGTGATGACCGTAGGTCTCTGTCAGCACTAAGGCCATTATCAGATTTAAATTTACCACCTTAGCCCAAGACTGAGCCAAAGTAAATCTTTTGGCTATTTACTGAACATGAAACATACTGTTTAGAAACAGAAATGGACTGAAAAATACCTGTATGTTTTATAATTATAGAAACTGTCAGGGTGTTTTTTTTTCTTTTTTCAAACATTACTGTCTTGTTTTTTCAATAACTAAGTATTCTTCACATTCTTGGCAATAGTAGTTACTGTGTGTCTCTCTGTAGTGTACTTAGTGGCATTTTATTGTGGTATAACAAAACATTTGCCTCATGACTATTGACAAGTATGGTTTTAGCAGGTACAAATACATGAATTATTTCTTCCTAAAGAAGATTGGAAATTTGTTCTATTTTTAAGATGAAGAAACAGTCATAAGAGGTGATATTGGTTAACCATGTTTTCTTTCTTTTTTACTTACAAAAATGCACAAAATAACCTGTTGCAAAATCTGAAAAAAGTGAAGATAAGAAGCATAGATTGCCACAGGGGACTGATTGAAGAAGCTAGTGCTGTCTAAACTGTGGGAAGGCCTGAGTGTAAACAAGAGCGAAATTTGGGTCGGCATCAATGCACTGACTCAGCACTGCAAATGTTCTGGTCTTAAAGTATAGGGGAAACACTAGTGTGAGACAGTGGAGGAGAGCCCAGGTGAGGTTGGCTTAACTGGCTCTCATGCTTATGTGAGACAAAGTGAAGCTCATTTTGTTATGATTTACTGAATCTGAACACTTCTGCTTAGAAAAAGAAACAGATTGTGCATCAACTTTTTGCTAGCATATGCTTGAATACATAGTGTCTTGTTTTACTATGAAGAGATTTACCCTCCAAAAAACTGAGTTGAGTGCAGGTGAAGTAATTACTTGCAGAGCACTTGGCTGGGATATGCAAGGATCTGAGTTCAACACCATTAGAACAAAAATTTAGAAGGAAAATAAAAGGAATTGAATTGAAACTGCATTAAAATGAAACCAGAATCTAAAATAGGTATCTGCATTCTCATGTGCATTGAAGAATTCTCAGTAGTCATGGTGTGAAAACAACATATATCTGTTCCAGTGGATCTGTTAGTGACCTTTCAATTGCTATAAAAAATAGCTGACACTTTAAAATGAGAATAGGTATAGTGTGACTCAATGCTGGAAGTTCCAGTCCTTGGTCAATCTCTTTTATTGCTTTTAGTCTTATAGCAAGGCAGAAACACCATTACAGAGGACCATGGTGAGAGAGAGAGAAAGATAGGTAAGGAGGACTGAAATGTAGCATTCTAGACCAAACTCCTAGTGATCTTGTTCTCTAAAAAAAAATAAATAAGTTAAACTCCTGAAGAGATCAAAACTTACCTGTTGCTCAGCACCCCAGAACTACAAATTACCTTGTAACAAAGCCTAACACATTGTGGGAATGCATAAGGATAGTGTGGTTTGTTATACAGCAATATTATTTAGTCTTAAAAGCATATTCTGCCTTTCTTAACATGGGGATCATCAAGTAAAATATTGAGAAAATTTCTATAGCACTTTAGAAATTCTGCCTACTTTACATATTTTTTCATTTGCAAATACTGAACTGCTAATGTACTGTCTACTCTGAAGATTTTGATATTCTGGCCATTTTATGAGTGGATATTTGAACACTATGTCTGTGGTATTGACATGATATTTCCTAAATAATGCATAAATGTAGGAATCAAATTCAATTCTTTTTATGGGTGAAGAATATTCTTTTTTGAGTAGCTTATATTTTTAGATATTCATCAATTGATGGACATGTTAGTTGTTTCTGCCTTTTAGGTTTGATGAATATTAAGCTGTAAACAGTCCTATACAAGTTTTCTGTGGAATTTTATCTTCACGATTTTTCTGTATATATGTAGGATAAAAAATACTGGGTAATATGGAATCTGTGATGATTGTGTATGAATTGTTTTATTCAAAACTCTTAATGATGTGAAATTTTCACTGAGATATATTAAGAAATAGAAACTTTATCTGAGTAAATGTGCGTACCTGGGGAACTTACGAGGCAACTACGAAGAGAAGTTTATATTGTGATGCCTTCCTCATCTAGGGAGAGACAGAGTGAGGAACACTCACATACACTCAGCCTCTCAACACATGATGCCCTGCCAGGTATAATTACTTCACCTTGTCCAAAACTTGAGCTAAAGTAAACCTCTTTTCTTTGTTGTTTCTGAGTCTGAAGGGTTTTGTATAGAAACCATAGTGGACTGAAAAAATACTATGTTTCATTATTGCCGAAATAGGCAGTCACTGTATTACAGTGAGACTGACTGCTAATTTATATTTTCAATGTCTGGTTTTGTATTTTATCCATATCACTGTCAACTGTTGTTACTGTCTTCTTGACCGTACTATTCTTAGTTGCATTTCATTGTGGTATAACAAAGCATTTAATGATGACTAGTGACAAACATGTTTGTAAGAAATTAAATATGTGAATTATTTGATCCTAAGAAAGATAAATTTTTGTCCACTTCTTAACGTAAGGAAACAATCATGATGTGGTGTTGGTTCACTGTCTTTTCTTTCATAATTAGAAAGAAAATGATTAGTATACAAAATAACCTGTTATTAAATTTGAGTTCAGTGAAAATCAGGAAGTTTTCTGCAGGTGATTCATTGAAGAATCAAGTATATTCCCAAAATGTTGAAAGTCTTAGATGGAAACAAAACTTAACTCTGGGTTGACACCAATAAAATGATTTGGCTGCAAATACTCTGTTGGTAGAATGAAGGGGAAACACTAGTGCAAGACCTGAGCAGAGCCCTGGTGAATTTGGCCTTGATGCCAAAGAAAACTTTTATCTTTATTATTTACTGCATCTGAACAATTGTATTTGGAAAAAAATAGACTTTGCATGAAAAACTTTTAGTAGATGCGTAAATATGTATGAAGATTCATATTTTGGTGGAATGGTGAGCAGTGAGAAGTCAGCTTCTTCGAGATGGGGCGTCCATACACTGGAATTGAGCAGCTTAAAGGAGAGAAGGAGGGAGGTGGACCCCTAAGACCCAGGAGAGTTCTCAGGGTAAGTGGGGGTTCCCAGGGAGAGCAAGGCGATGGACCTCAAGGCGAGAGGCTGGCGGCAGACGCACTTGCTCCCTGACCCCACCTCCTTGGCAGACTGCCTCACCCTGACTCCCGGCTCAGTGAGAGGGGGCTTGAACTTACAGAGGTGCAGGGGTGGAACAGGACCCTGGAGACCTCCAGGGAGAAGTGCCCCAAAGGAGTGGAGTAGTGGGCAGTGGGCTTCGCTGGCTGGAGAGAGACTCCATCCCAGAGGTCCTCAGGAAAGGGTGACTGACTGGATGCCATTTTGGGGCGGGGCCCGCTAAACCTGAGACTCAGAATAAAGGTTGCCCCTTCTCAGGCCTCCTGGTTTCTGGCTGAGGCACAGCCCAGATAGACACTTGGGGTGGGGAAGCCAAGATCAAGCTGGCAAGAAACGTCTATAGTGTGGGCAGAACCACTCGGTTCACAGTCCCAAAGCCAGAGACTAGGATCAGCCTGAGCTTGTGCAGAGGTGAACAAGCGCCATGCCTTATTCCCACTGAGGGCTTCCTGTGATGATGCAGCACCGCACTGTGATCCCACTACAGGCTGCCTGGGCTCAGTCTGCCTCCTTTTTCATCAGTGACAGCAGAGACACTAAAGTGGGCGCTACCTCAAAACTGCAGACCCCAGAAGATAAGCACGGGGTTGAAATCACAGAGAACCTCATTTTCATGTATTCATAGGTTTTGTTGCTGTTTTAAATTATTGTTTTTTCATGAGTGCGGTACTTGTGTTAGTTTGGGGTCTTGTTTAGTTCTTTTTCTGTTCCGTTTGTCTCCTTTCTGACTTCTTCGCCTGTCTCCGGAACCCCTTCAGCCCTGCTTCCGGTCTCTTCCTCTGCTTCTATACCGCTGTTCTTTTCCTGCCGTCCCTGTCAGATCTTCTCAGCAGGATTTAAAATTGCTCAACTGAGGGGATGTTTAGTGTATATAAGTTTCTGGTTGGTTTTCTTTAAATGTATTGGTACATTTTCAGAGTGATCACATTCACCCTAGGGAATCGGTGCCTGTACCTGATATCATTCGATTCCTTTTTTTCCCATTACCCTACCCTCCCTTCACCCCCTCTTCCCCTCCTTATTTACAAAAGCTTTGCTTCCGTTATTTTCTTCTTTTCTCATATTTTTTCTTTTCAGCTCCTTTCGACTCCTTCCCCTTCTCCCCTTTGAACATTTACTTCCTATTTGGTCCTTATTTATATTTTTGTTTTCTCACATCAGAGAAACAATGCTGTATTGACATATGTATGTCCGATTTATTTCACTGAAGAGCATGATCTCTAAGTGCTTCTATTTAACTAGAAATGTCACAAGCTTATCCTTTATGGCAGGGTAGTACTCCATTTTATTAAAAAACCACATCTTGCCAGGCTTGGTGGTGCACGGCTGTAATCCCAGCACTCGGGAGGCTGAGGCCGAAGGATTGGTGTGAGTTCAAGGCCAGCCTGGGCTACAAAGAGAGTTCAAGACCAGCCTGAACTGCATAATGAGACCCTATCTCAAAAAGACCAAACAAACAAAAAAACCACATCTTTATCCATTCATCAGTTGAGGGGCATGTGTACTGTTTCCAAGATTTGGCTCTTACAAATGATACCATTATAAACATGGATGTACATATATCACTGTGGTATGATGCTTTTAGTTCTTTCAAGAGGATACTTCTATTCACACCCATATTCATACCAGCACGGTTTGTATTAACTAAATCTTGGAAATAGCCCACATGCCAATCAACAGATGAATGGATAAAGAAGATGGGTTTTAAAAAATAAATAACAGAGTACTCCATCATTCCTAGGTAAGTATACGCACCTTGAGAACATACAGTGAAGTAACTTAGACACACATGTTTAAATACTGCATTCTTCCTCTGGTGTGAGAAACAAAGTGTAACTAAGGACCAAAATGTATAATAGATATTGAGATATAGAAAGATGTTTAAACCACCGTAGTACAGTAAAATTAAGAAATAAGAAAATGAAAAATAATTATGTTGAGTAGGTACTGAATTGTGCAAAGTTCAGAATCTAGAAAAGATACATATTTCCCTGTGCACTGAATTATTCTCAATAGCCAAGTTAAGAAAACAGCATAAATCCACTTTGGTGGTTCTGTTGGTTTATTTTCACTTACTATGAAGAGTGACTTACATAACTTAAGAGAAAAAACAGGGTTTACTTGTGGTCGGTTTCATAAGTTTCAATTTTTGGTCAACTTATTTCTTAACAGTCCTGGAACAAGGCAACAAAAGAAACAGAGAAGTACCTGAAGGAAAATTTTCCAACCTCATTTCATCCCACAAGAGAGAGTTTGACAATGAGAGAGACAAGGGTGTAAGAAGGAAAGCAGTGTACCATTCTAGAACATAATCCTAGTGCCCTCCTTCCTCCAGCACATCAATAAATTAACCTGAAAAGATGAGAGTCTGCACTGTTAACCTCAGAACAACCAACCAGCTTTCAATGAAGCCTTTACATCATGGCATTTAGAGGATATTTTACTTTGACTCCATAATTGTTGAAATACATAGAAATTGTGGGTTTTGTTCATACTACAGAGTATTATGTAGTCTCAACAAGAAGAATTTCCTGCAATTAATGACAACATCGGTTAACCTGGAGAGTATTAACATTCTAAACATGCAAAATTATACCATGATCAAATTGTACTTAGCACGTAGAATCCTCAATGGGAGCAGAGAATTTAATGATGGGTATTTAAAAATTGGAAGACATTAATGAAAAAGTAGTTTTTCTCTGGTATAGTACGGCCAACTTCTGGAGACCTCATAGGCCTACAGGAAATGATGTAATAACATAGAATACCAAAATTGCGGGGAGTATTTTCTAGCATATTCACCACATACTCGAAAGGTAACTGTGTTAGATGACAGATACGCTAACTAGATAGGATTTGGGAATCATTTTGCACTATACATTTGGACATCTTGTATACTTTTTATTAGTACGTGTTTACAGGAAGTTTGCAATTTCCTTTGGAGGGGGTACATGTACACAATACAGCTTGATTCTTTTTAAATCCCCTTCCCTCCCACTCCCCCATCCTCTAAGTCACCTTTCCCCATTTTTGTTCTTGTTATTCATCTTATATTTATGACAGGACGTTTGCATTTATTGGCTTCGCTTACCTGGTATATCTTTATCCTATTAATTTCACCTTCCCGTCCCCTCCCCTTCTCCTCTCACCCCTCGTGCTCAGGACCACTTCCCATCTGCAAGAAATCTGTTCTCTTCTCTCTTCTATCCGTTCTTTATTGTGTTTTTTTGTTGGCACTTTGCCCTACTCAGTGAGAGATACTATGTGGTATTTAAGCTTCTGTGTCTAATTTAATTCACTCAGTCTTTTATTTTTCAGGTGCATCCATTTTCCTACAAATGTCTCAAATTTTTCTTTCTTTATAGCTGAGTAATATTCCATAACATATAAATATCACATTTCTCTATCCAATCATCTGTTGATGGATATACAGGCTGATTCCAGGGGTTAGCTATTTTGAATTGTGCTGCTGTAACCATTGGTTTGCATGTATTGCTGTAGCATTTCTTTAGCTCTTTAGGGAAGATAAGTTTGGTTGGTCTTTTTAGGGTTGTATAATAGCTGCCTGATTGTATTTTCTTGTTCTTTGATGGCTTCCTTGATTAATTGTGATAATTCACCATTTTGTGCCCTAATGCTGGCTTGAGTTAAATGTGATTCAGAAGTCACAAACCTGAAAAATACTAATTTAATTAGACTAGTAAGATCTTTGTTAACAGTGTACACTGACCTAATGTCTTGGGAGACCAACTTGGAATGTAGGAAATTATGTCTGGCCTTGTGGAATAAAAAATCAGGTGAAGAGCGTTACCCGAGTGTCATGGGAAGAGTGTTGCTGAATTCAGGACGTTTGCTCTAAGCTGCATCAAATCCATTTTTCGTTTTTTAAGTATTCTTATTTAGTTTTGGTAGCCAGTCTGTGTAATGTGTAAGCTGGGAGTTGAATTTGAAGCTGCTGCCTTGGCCTGTGAGAGTAGTGTGAATACAGGTGTGGAAAACAAAGCCCTGTTATTGTGAGAGGTTTATAATCATTTCTGCTTACAAAAGCACAATGTAAGATGAAATTAAGCATCAACTATTTGTCTTTCTGTTTAGAAAATTATTGTGTCCATGGATAATGTGTAGTTACCATTGTAATATCGATCTTTGGATTCATCCACATTTTACATTAGTTTTTGTAAATTTCAGAGTAGTGATGTATGTATCATATAATTTTTTTAAATGATAATTTTCTCCAGAATCTGGAACAAAGAACCTAACTTATTATAATGTCCTGAACAATGCAAATATCTCTTTTTATAAAATACCAGTTCAAGACAATTTGTCTTATGAGGCAGTGTCTCACTGGGTAGTTTAGGGTAGCCTTGAACTCACTAGGTAGTCTAAGCTGGTCTCAAATTCACAGCAATCCTCCAGCTTCAGCCTCCTGAGTGCTGGAATTACAGGCCTGTGCCACCACACCCAGCCAAGAGGAATCTGATTTTGTTGCTGTGTATTAGAACTGGGCTCTGAATTTGACGGAACTGTGGTAACCCTGGATGATGTGAGTATTGAACTTTGGACCCACCTGTTACTGTTGGAGAATTTCTTAGTGTCTAGCAAAAAACATTTGAATTTTAAAATGAAATCTAGAAAAGGCACAGGTCATTCTTCAATGAATGGGTGAATTGTGGTATCTTTTTAGAATTAACCCTATGGAAGGATGGCTAAGAAATGTGTGGAAGTTCCCAGTTCAAATTTCTTGGTTTTGCATATTTTCTTCACCCCTGGAAGTGAGACATTCTGGGTGCTTGGGGCATAATTGAGAGTGGCATTCAAGCTCAGGATTATGTTTAACATTCTGAGTGTGTGTTCTTTTGTGCATTTCTTCCCCGGGATTCTTTTGGTACATGTTGTTTGTAAAAAAAAAAAAAAATAAGAGAATGAGAAGTTGCCTGAAAGATTTAGAATTTTTTTTTTAGTGATTTATCCATGAGGATTTGATATTCTTAGAAACTAGTGGACTGCTCAGAAATGTGTTTGAACATTTGGGTTACCTGTTGAACTACGGCGAAGCAGGCTTTTTCCGTCCTGCATCCCTATTGCTTCTTTGCAGCAAATGTTATGTAAAGAATAGAAATCACCTCAAAGATTTAAAAACTTTCCATCATGATTTAACCAAAAAGATTTGATTGTCTGGGTTGGAAATTAAAATACTTCATCTGAAGAAGCAAAAAATAAAAATTACGAGTAAAATATTTGTTCTACATTTAACATAAATATGCATAATGAGTCATAGAATCATGATGCAAGTGAATACAACAGTTACTGTTTCTTTCAGTGCATCTCTGATTTCATCTAACTCCACCAAGCAGAGCCACAGGTTGGATTTTTTTAGATGCACTTTGTGGCTTTACTGTCCCATTACTAAGAAGAGTGTTAGTAGGATAAAGTCTTGGAAATTTTGAATCTTAATAATTGAGGCTAAAGTAGTAGTATGCTGAAATGATCATGGTTTTTCTCTCAGCATATTATGCAGAGGTTTGTAGGATAGTTCATATTTTAGTTGCTTCACTTTTGCCATTGACTCTGCTTTTGGGTTATTTTTAATAGTTTTGTAGTGTTGTTAAATATATTATTTATTTTCTAAAGTTGATAATGAATTAGGATTTTTGACAGAAAAAATCTGGTATGCAGGTTATGAAAAATTAAAACTTTATAGTAAGTTCTGGAATATGAATTTTTCCTTCTAATGTTTCATGTATAGGTGTTTCTTGTATATTGCCCATACTTGGAATAATCTAATTTATTCATATTTCTCTTCCTAAGCTTAAACACCATTTTTAAATGATTTTATTATGTGTTAGGTGATTACATCTGGTGTTGAGCATTTTTCATATGTGGCCTTTAATGTGAAATGTGTCTGTCTTTCTATGTGCTGCATGTACTATATTAAGAATTTCTAGCTCAGTTTTCAGTTGGTACACAGTTAAATGACAGATATCTGTGTACTAAGCTAGAGATATATACTATGCTACAATGTCTTACCAATTCTAGTAGTTGTTATTGGTTCTTTAATTTTGGAAACAAACACAATGATGCGGTATACAGAGGAGCACAATTTTATGTGTTCTATTTTAATGTCAGTGCTTTTTGTTTTTCTCTTGTTTTCTGTGCATCTACTGATACAGTGTTATATTTTTTGTCTTTAATGGAATAATGACAGTTTCTTCAATAGCCCATTTTTACATAATTTTAATAATTCTCATTGTGTTCTATAATCCTAAGTGAATATTGAGCATGTAATTTGCAATTATTTGTTGAGTGATTTTTATTTTGCTGATATTTCACAAGTCATTCTTTTGACACATGTGCCATTTAAAATTTGTGACCTAATCTCTTCCTAAAAATTTTCTCAGACCTTTTCAGCTATTGATTTCTAATCCAAACATCTTAATTCTAACATGTTTTGAGAGCTTACTTGATATTATTTCCATTTCTTTGAGTATGTCAAGTTCTTTATTGTTGCCCTGTTATTCGTTGTGGTAAATATTTCTTGTGATTGTAAGAATAATTTCATATAATCATTTGATCATGATAATCTCATATTTTGAATACATATTGAATACTGAAACTAGTAAAGATTTGGTAAATTTCATTAAATCAATGCTAGACTAGTTTATAGTTTATCTTAATGAATAACCTATTCAATCCACTTTTGCTTTATGTGTCTTACATTTGAAAAATCATTTTATATTTTCATTTACAAATGGAAATTTAATACATTTATAATATAAAGCCTGATGCTTTGAAACATTTGTACATTTTAGATGGTAAAACTGAGCAAATTTCACAATACTGTAATTTTTGTCAAGTATATTATCATTTTATAGACCTTTTTTCTTTTTGTTTTCTATTGTTCTTTTTGTAATATTGTATAAGAGCTTTTTCTGTTTTTGGTGTATTATTTGTTCTAATACTGTATAATCTCTAGATTTTTCCCCTTTGTTTCAGTTGGACGTTTTATGTGATTCTATTTTCTGTTCTTAGGAAATTCAGTAGGATTGTAACCCAGTATTTCCTAATTTTCCAGTGTTAGCCATATCTATTTACAACTAATCTGAACTCACTTTGAAATGTCCTACTGTTCCATAGTCTTATTTCAGAGCTAGATTCACTGGTTCTTCCTATCCTACTTTTGATATTGTTAGAGTAAATTTTAACAATGTGGAATTCAATAACTTATATAATGGAGAATTAGGGTTGTAAGTTAAGAAGAAGAAATAAAATCACTTTATTAGGAAGAGGAAAAGATACGAGGAGTTGGCCAGCTGCCTTGTTGGAGTAAGGTGGGGAGCCTGAAACTGGCGCCTGAGGGTGTTTCTTCTTAGCCCCTTTTGTTACATAGCAAGAAGGGACCCTCTCCCATGAGGGTTGTTATAAATTGATTGGCTATTTTAGGCTCTAAGACCCCTGATTTGGCCAATAGACCCTCTCTATTGCCTACATGAAAATTCATGGGAAAGTTCCTTTTGGCTTTCTTTATTCTGTCAAGGTGTTATTTCTGAAATTTATAGTTGAGCCTTACACACAAGGCTGAGTTAGCAATTAGTAAATGGATATATGTATATTTTAGTACAATAACATGATGAGAAAATAATAAAATATGTGTATATGCATATATGACTGTGTATATGCAGGGGTGAGAATATATTTTATATACTAAGTGAATTGTCTATAATATAGCCCCCTCCCCACTTTGTCTCCTTTGTACTTAATTGTAGGTTATGGTTTAAATCTAGATGTTCTCCAAAAGCATCGTGTGCTCATAGGCAGGGCTGTGGAAGGTAATTGAGTTGTGGGTGTGATCCTGGATTAGTGCACTGATGGGTCTATAGCAGGGTGTGCCGTTTAAAGCCTGATGGAAGAGATGGGTCACTATGGGTGTGGCCTAGAGCTGTGTGTGTGTGTGTGTGTGTGTGTGTGTGTGTGTGTGTGTGTGTGTGTGACTCCTCCTCCTTCAGTGGCTCACTGCTTCTCAATGTCATGCCATGAGCAAGCTTCCTGTGTGCCATGGCCCTCTGCCAAGCCATCCTGCCTTGGGACCAGCCAACTATGGATTGAAACTGCTGCAAACTTTGAACTAAAATAAACCTTCCATCTTTTAGATCGTGGGTGTTGGATCTTGTGTCTCAGTGGTACGAAAGTAACACAGATTTGTGCAGTTATAACATATTAGTGACACTAGTAGTTTTGTATCTTGTGTGAGTCTGAATGTGACTCAGAATTGTCTGTGCCACATTTTCCAATTAACGTTAAATTGTAGTGAGAAGAAATTTACTCTGTGACTTCTCCTCAAGTGCAGTTTACCTTACTGTAGCTGTGAAAGCACCCTTGCTCTCCCTTTGTCATTTACTTTACTGGGATACAGTCTTGTAAATATTTACTGTCTTGTAAATAACAGAGACTCCCTGAAAAGTCTTTATAGTCCATACCCTCAGATTCAGCCTCAGGGACAAGGATCAGAACATGAAAAAAGCCTTAGCCATAAAACTCTTACCAGAGAGTATTTTTTTGTTACAGGTGTAGTTAATAGTGACATTATGACCTCTATATTTCTTCCTCCTTTTCTATCCATCTGTCCTTTCTCCATCTCACACTTTCTACTTTCCTCTGTTCTTTGATTTCTTCTGCAGAGTTTTTAAATCTCTTTGGTCCTAATCCATGGAATGTGGCCCAACACTGTATTCAGTTTGTGTTCTCATTATTTCTATGTTGTGACAGGCTATTGATGATAGGCACAAAAGTGTGTCCCTAGTGTACACTTAAAATGCCATCATAATGTCCTTTAACACGGATTCAAATAAATAATTTAAATTGAGTAATGTATTTCAACCTGAAGAAGATTCAAATGTTCAGTTAAACTTTTTGAAAGAGAGAAACTTCTAAGATGCTTAGGATTTAGTATAGAAATGACTACATAGGTCAATTGAGGTGTGGGGTTAAATAGCTTTAAAAAGTGAACAGCATGTCAGTAATTAGACACAGAGCAGTATGGGACCATATTCCTGGAATGATGAGGATATTACCAGTGCTCATGAAAAAAACTGAACAATTCACATGTAGTTTGTATTTGTCTATAAATTTTGTCATTTAAAGATGAATTTTGATGTTTCTGCTTTTTCATAATAAAAAATTACTCCTAAATCTGTGTTTAGCAGGTGTTTTATGTACAGATGGTTTACTGGGTGGTTCTTTTTGTGCTGGTGACTTGATGGCCATAGGCCTTTTACTAGAAAATGTTTCCCCCTTTACCTGCAGATATTTACTGGCTTCAGACTATAATCTGTACATATGAAAAATATTTGTGAAGGTAATGCTTAGAGAAAGATTCATTTAGGTTTTTGTGATCATTAATTGTGATATGTATGAACAGGAAATACCAGGAAGTTTGTAAAGCTTTTGTCTATGGATGATTGGCTTATAGGACATAAACTAAGCAGTAAAAGCCCACCCTTCATGAGGTTGGCACCAATCAATAAACTTGTGCCTGACATGAAATGAAAAAGGAACAAAGGAAGTCTCCTCTCTGTGGAGGAGCTCGTGTCTGCCATTGCTGTGCATGCTGGTCGTCAGCTTCCAGCACCAACCCTGCAACCTTCCAGTTGGAGTTCTTGAGTAGGGAAGGAGCCTGAGATGAAGGAGCCAGGGATCAGAGGTAATTGCTAAGATCGTGCTACCTTGTCTTACTCAAGACATCCCCAGACATGTGCTTTACTAATATCCTAGACATCTCTTAAGCCAATCCATTGGACAAATAAGTCTTCCCATCACATGACTCCAGGATGAAAACATTACTGTGGGAAATTTAGTATGTTGAAAGAAGTTTTGATCTGTGAGGAGGGGATGGCACATTATAAAGAATTTACTGTTAAGCTCTTAGTTCTTCCTGCCTCGTTGCAGAGAAATGATTGAGGGGTGAGGATCTACACTGAAACTTTTATTCTGACTCTTCTGCTAAGATTAGTCTTAAGAATTCTAGATTTCTTTGTGGCCTTTGAATAGGTAAGTTTCCTGTCCGAGGCATTTGAAATCTTTTCTTTTATCTTGATTCCTTTACATAATATTGTCTTCACATTGTACCGGCTTCTTCATTTATTAAACAGTTATATTCTCTTTTTGGTGTGGTTTTATTTTCTTTACTGAAAATATGTATATAAGGTTCAAGAAAGCATGTGCCATGAAGTTGAGTGACTCATTTAATTTTCTCCTCCTGACAACTTAGTCTTCTCCCTCTATTCCACTGTGTTCTTACCTTGCCTGGACCCAGATTCTTCTTCGGGTTGAATGGTTTTCTCTATGTGACATTGACTCTGGAAGGTCAGTGGCACAGTTGTGATTCTATATTCAGAGAGAACAAAAAAGAAAGAGCCTCTGAGTACAGTAAGGAGACACAGGTAGTTCTGCAAAGCTAGAGGCAAATCCTGCATCAGTGCAGTGGTCCAACAGGCTGGGTCAAGTCAGTGTGCAGAGAGGAAGCCTGGGCCGGGGAGGGCTTTGTCTAGAGTCTGTCATTTGGCCTCCACTCAAGCAGCTATTGTATTGCATTTCTTCTCCCTCCTGGCTCAGTGGGTGAACGTGGAACAGCCTTGCATCATGAAGAATTTCTGTTGTATAAACTGTCCAGTCAGGCACACTGGCCAGAAAATAGAGTATCAAGCACTCAAGTCAGAAGCTCCCAGTGTGTTGCAGAGAGACTCCCAACCTGGCTTAGCCTGACTTCATGAGTTCTACTGTGGCTGCATGTGAAGGTGCTGGGAGACCCTTAATCCTCAGAATGGCCCAACAGAAGAGTAGGGCTTGTGGTAGATGCCCAGCTTCTGATTAGAAATGGTCAGAATGAGCTTTGGCAGGATCTGGGAACAATTATTGTTTCTGTGTGTCAGTTGCCACTGGTACACATTTTTGGTCCTTTATAACCCTGTGCGTGGGGCTGAGGCATTGTCACAGAACTAAGCATCCTAGCCTGTCCCAATGAGGTGACTTTACCATGGCCTTTGCCTGCTCGGTACCTGTAGCCCCACTCCTCCATGCTGTTAAGTGAGCAGGAAGATCAGGGGGAGACTCATGATGCATGTGTGAAGTTTCTGTGTAGGTGAAACTGCAGTGTTGGGTGCCCTGTTTTTTCTCTCAAAAGCAGACCAGGTATTATGCTTTATATCTAAAGTGTCTTATGAGTTTGAAAGTTGATTGGTGTGTGTGGTCCCTTCCACATCAATGGATTCATTCTTTGATGACTTCAGTATCTGGATGTGCTGCGTGGATGTGAAGACTTGGAGATGGACCCCTAGAGACAGGGCCTGGAAAAGTGCTCTTTGCAGCTCCTCCCACCTTTGCCTCCTTCCAGGCTGCGTGGTTTAAGGGTCTTTTCCTCTACTCTGCCATTTTGCCATCATGTTTCTACCTTGGATCCAGCGAACCATGAACTGAAATTGAGCCAATAAAAACTTTTCCCCTCTAAGTTGTGGGGGTTTGTTTGGTGTTTTATCTCAGTGACAAGAACGTGGCTAAACAAAATTACGCTAAATTTCTTAAAAGTTTAGATGTGGGGCCTCAGTTACTCAAGTTGTATTTTCCGCTCTGGGTTTGATTGTGATGACAGTAAATTCCAAAATTTCTGAACATGTCACAATTCCAAAGTTATTATAGGGTACTTTACAAATGGTAAAAAAATTGGAAGAAAATTTTTAACAATGCCTGTAATGAGGCTTAATGTTAGGGACCTGGCCAAGCCTGCTACAGCTATATATCTAGAGCAAATAAATAAATAAATAAATAATTCTTGCCATTTAGAGTGCCAAAAAATGGACAGAAAGTTATCAATATAAAGAAGGAACAATGAAAGTAATGCTATAAAGGACAATTTCTAGGAAGGGCTGACTGTTAAACCTAAACTTTGAATCTCCTTAAATAGGTCATCCATAGGTGATATGTGAATGGATGAAAAGATAGAAAAGCACCATCTCTCACATAATTGCTGTAGTTCATGGGTAGTTTATAGACATTATTTTTAAAATGCCATACTAGCCAAATGTGGTAGCACATGCCCAAGCACTTCGGGGGCTAAAGCAGGAGGATTGTTGGGACAAGTTCAGCCTGTCTTATATAGTTAGTTCACGACCAGTCTGAACTACAAAATGAGGCCTTATCTAAGAAAAATTAAATGCTGAGTGAGGTAGGACAATGAGTAAAAGCAATATTGCAGCAGAGAGAAAGCAAGTATCAGTGTACAACCATGTCAATAATGAAGCATATAATGGTGTCCTGTTCAGGGAGAAGCAAAGTAGACACAGTGGGAAAGCAGGAGATGATGGTGGCTGGCAAAATCAGCTCCTGAATCAATAGTTTTCCTCCAAAAATGTTCTCAGTGTAAAATTAAAGGGGGAAATGCCTCAAAATTTTAGGCTTGAAAGATAGATAGAAATTTACATAAAGTTACATAAATAATTCTTTCGTTATTGCTAAGTTCACCTAATCATTTTTGAGGTATAATTTGAAATTTTATTTTTCTGTTGTTAGCTTAAAAATTGGTTGGGCAACATTATCTTGGTGTGATGGGGAAGATGTTACACAGGAATAAAAATGATTAGGTCTTCTTTGTGGTAGTAGGGATTTGGCCCAGGATCTTTGTTATGGCAAAAATCAAAAATCGGGTTGAACTCTACAGGTCAAAGAACTCATTCAGAACAAATGGAGTTTTAATTAACTTTAATTTAGAACCAATTGGACCGGTCATTGCCCCCCATTCCCGATCAGAGAATGTGGCCTTTCACTGCCTTTGTTCCCACCTTATATACATTTTTGGTTTCCATGGTAATAGATTGGAATGTTTAGGCCTGGCCACAGTTGTTTACCTTGCACCATGTGACTGGGCCACAATGGCAGACGCTTTAACAACTCAGGCAAGGAGAATTCCAGGGCAGAGTTAGGACTGCAAAGTTAACTCTTTACAACCCCTCCAGGATATCTTAAAATGATATGCTAAAAGTCGCCATCCCTTACACCTTCACTATGAGGAATATCCAGGCCTTTTACATTTTTAGTTATCATTATTTTAAATTTGACACTAGGTCTTACTACCTTGACCTTAAAGCTCTGCATGCCTCACTGTCCCAGAGTGATGTGACCACAGGTGTGGATCACCAAGCCCAACTATATACCATGATCACAGTGCTTGGTTAAATTAAACATCATCAATTATTTATTTCTATGTCAGAAATGTTTTGACTTTTTTCCATTGTGAAAGTGTGGGTGCCATTTTGAAGGATATTCTTGGAACTTTCTTCCTCTAGATAAATGTCTGTGAGTTTGAGGTTACTTATGTGTATACTATACATTTTTTTTTAAAATGGAGGAGAAAATCGGGACTATCAGTTTTCAGACAGGAGGAATATCCATCTCATTTTGTCATAAGCCGATTTGAGGCAGTATATTCATTTCTCTTAATGGAGTCGCTCAGTGTGCCACCCCTTGATAACTTCAGAATGATGCCTCATAATGAAAAGCAACATCACATGCTTTGGACACCAATCTTGGAGCAGTGTACTATAGGAGCACACTCACTCTGTCAAAGCTTTGGTCTCTCTGGGTGGTGCATTGGTTTGGGGCCCACCATTTTTGGTTGGAGAATTGCTTAGTGCTCAGCAAGCAATATACATTAGAATTCAAAAGAAAAATCAGGAAATTACAAAGGTTAACCTGTGGGTATTCGTTTCTGCTCAGAATTGAAACAGGGCATGAAATTTCACCCTGTAAAGATGCCCAAGTCAGAGATGAAGAGGCCCCAGATTTAAATTACCTGACTTCTCATATTTTCTTGTCTCACCTACTGTGATTGAGCTGTCTTGGGCAACATGGTCATAGCCTGTTGGGTATCTTCTCAGGAGTGTGTTCAGCCTTCTTGAATGTGAGTTCTTTTGTGAACTACAGTGACATAGACTTCTTGCCCAACAAACTTCCCTTTTGTTTTTTTGCAGCAAGTTGCTTCATGACTTACAAATATTTTCATGGTTTCACCATGAGATTATGATTTTTCTAGTTAAAAATGGAGTAGAGAATTGATTACATGGACTGGGGATGTAACTCAGCAGCGTAGGTGCCTGCCCGGCAAGCACAAGGTCCTGAATTTGGTTCCCTGTACCAAAAAAAAAGAGAGAGAGAGAAAGAATTGATTACATCTGATAAAGTAAAGAAAACTGCAGAAACAATTTTGTTGTTGTTGTTTTGAGACCAGGTTCTCACTGCAGTTCATGCTGGTCTTGAACTCACTGTGTAGCCCACACTGATATAAATTAATGTGTACTTTCTCCATGGTAATTTACTATTTAAATATTTTGTAATACATTTTATTTTCAAAATTCTTAGTAAGATTTAATAAACAACATAAATGCAGTAGATCCCAGAAATTTGTGAAGGTTATGTTTTTAGAGCACCCATGTATTGTGAAAAACCACATATTTCAGAGAGGGTCAGAAAAATGCCTATAAGTAGCTATTTTTATTGTTTAAACCCTAAATATGCAGTGTCTCCTGAAGTTATGTAATTTAATTTAATAAAATACTGTGTTAATAAAGTCTTAGAAGATGCAGAGCGTTTTGGTGGCATCTTAGACATTTTAGGGCTTTAAGAAGAACAAATTGAAGAACACTGGAGGTAGCTACAGCACCTCACTTTGATGCAGGAGCATCTGCTAGAGATGGGTTACAGGGCAGCAGCCAGTCGTTAGCAAGCAGAACTGATTAACACTCTTGGACTGGCTATTTGCAAACTGCCAAAGAAACAATTGTGGAAGATATTTGTGGTTTCTGCAAAATTGCAGGGGTTTCTGCAGATAATTATTAGGTTCTAAGGAAAACTGTAAGAATGACTGAGTCCATAAACTCCAAACTGTGACTTTGCCAAGTTATGCTCTATCCTGGGAATATTTTAAGTTTCATCATTGGGCCTTGGGCAATAGGTGAGAGTATCCAGGTGATTGAAATCCTACCTGACTCAAACCTCTCACCCCACTAATGACCACTCTCCCACTTTGGTGACTCTTCCTAAGTTTACCATGTGCGATTTTCTATGAATTATATTCATTTTTTCCTCCTTTGAAATTTTTAATAAGTGATTATTCTAGAAATTGCCAAGAGAAATACTTTCGTGGCTTGTTGTCATTATTTTTCCATCTTATATTGTTCAGAAATGCTGATATGTGAATCAGGGGTAAAGTGCTTTCTGGTCCATTTCATTGGTCATGTGGCTCAGAACTTTTTAAACTTGAAAAGAATCACATCTAGCTCCAGGCATTCCTGGAGCACAGCATTTTCTCTAGACAGTGGAAAGAAGTCAGTGGTCTGCAGATTTTGGTAAACTCCAAAGTAAAGAAAATGACTATACAGTATGTCAATTTATTCTCCATTTTGCATGTCTACTTCCTTATTGTATTCCGCCATACTTCCATTTTTAAAGGATTTTCTCAAAAAAAGATTTGGCCCTTGTTTTCTATTTGGTGTTTTCTCTTGAGTTAGATACGTTACAGACAGTTTTTGAGATTTGTGCTCATTGATCTTTACTCCCTATACAAAATTTGTATACTGTGTACACAGCAAATATTTTCTTTTGGTATTGTTTATTTTCCATGATTTTCATATATTTCATAAATGTATTTTCATATATTTCAATGTATCCTTCTAATTCTGAAGGTTAATTGATTTTCTCCTGAGGAGACACTTTTCCACATCTAAAAGTTATTTCAGTATGAATTCTCAAGGCATTCAAGTTTATCTTTCCCATTTCAGCATGCAACTTAATTATTGTGTAGAAGAATATGCAGTCCAGATGTCCAAGTACATGCCTATTTATCCCTGAACATAAAGGAAGCAGACTGTGATTTCCTGCAGACACATAGCATCAGCTCTAGCATGAATGAATATGGCGCGAACAGGCGGACCCACTGAAGACTGTCTTCCTCTTCTGGGCTCCGTTTCTCTTTCTTTCTTACAGTAGTAGGGCCTCATGAAAGGTGGGACTTGAATGTCTTTCCTGTACATTACGTGAGTTGTCAACTTCTTGCTTAAAAGGTGTTGAATGTTGTTAGATTTATATTACACTGTACAGCTATAAATTTTTATCAAATCAAAAGTATCTTCATAAATGACAGTTTCTTTAAGTTATCCTTTTTTGGGAGGAATTGAGGCAAGGTCTCACTTTGTATCTCAGACTGGCCTTGAATTTACCAGGTACCCAAGGCTGGCCTCAAACTCCATGGCAGTCCGGCATCAGCTTCCCAAGTGCTGGGGTTACAGACATGCACCACCACCCATGGCTGAAGTTTTCCTTTTGTGCCTAATCACTTCGTGGTATATTGGTTTTCAATGCATATAATACATTTTACTTATTTTCCCTCCTTACTTTTCCATATCCCCCTAGAATTTCTTATATCTAAGTACAAGGTGAACATTTTGTGACACTAAGCTATAAGATAAAACACCACCCTTTCCCTATTTTCAGTATTCATAGACTTATTTCCAATAAATTTTTTTCCATTAACATTTTAGTTATTTAAAAACTTTATTTGATTTTCAGTTTTTATGGAACCAAATTCAAATTTCCAGGTGCTGCCTAAGTACAATCAAAGAAAGAAGGTCTCAATCTATAAATAAGATTTGAAAAGAGAACCTATGGTCTATCAAAATCATTCATTAGATATTCATCTGCCCCAGTGTTTTATGGACAGTGATCTTGTAGGATCCCTTTATGAGCTCTGCTTTGGCGACAGTGGTACCCTTGCAGTGACCCAGTAGAAAAACCAGTGCTTCTTTCTGCTGTTGCTTTGGCAAAGAGTAACAACCTAGCATCACAATTGCTATCTGAAAAGATGTATGTACACATGAATTTGATGACCAAGACACAGAGTTAATATTTGAAGAATTCAGCCCCCATACAGCTTTTTTGTTTTCTTTTTTTTTGAGATGGGGTCTCACTATGTAGTTCAGGCTGGCCTTGAACTCACTATGTAGCCCACAGTACTCTCAAACTCATAGCAATCCTTCTACCTCAGCCTCCTGAGTTCTGGGGTTGCAGACATGCGCCACCACCCCTAGCTTTCAATGCAGTTTTTTATGAGAGGAGTTGAGATACACCAGGCTGTATCAACCTTCCTTCAAAAATATATGTGTGTGATCACTTAGGAGGAAGTGACTTTTGAGGATGTGGCTGTGCACTTCACCATGGAGGAGTGGGCTTTGCTGAATCCATCCCAAAAGATGCTGTACAGAGATGTGATGAGGGAAACTCTTAGGAACATGGCTGCCATAGGTAAGAATGACATTACTTTTTCATTTACACAGTCAGAGAACATTGTTGTTCATCAATGCAGTTTCATTAAATAGAATGTGAAAACATTTTAGAGAATATCTCAGGCCTGGTTACATTGTACCATTACTCTTACTGGAATCTATTCACTTTTATGTAATAATACAATATCTCCTTACATTTCTGTGTCTTTAATTTAGGAAGACCCTGGGATAACCAGGAAGCTGAAGAGTACAAAAATTTCTGGAGAAATATAAGGTAATTTGCTCTCAAAAGGAAAAAGAGCATTCCTCAAGATTCAGTATGTGAACAGAAACATCACAGCCAGAGAAACATAGCCATGTTCAAATTTATTCAACCTCACAAATATTCTCCAAAGATATATATAGTTTTAATATGTATAATCTGACAACTGAAATGAGAAATATTCCAATATATGAAACTGAGTGCTAATATCATGCAACAAGTGACACTGACATTTAAAAAAGTTCTTCCATCATAAAAATACATGAAATTGCATTCAGTATTGTGTATAGGTCTATATGAAAAGAAATGAATGTTGAAGCCCATCTTCGCTATGTCTATTTATATATACATATGAATGAGACATTCAGTGTCTGAAAACATTGCTAACCTTGAAGCAGTATTCAAAGTACGTATGAATGTTAGTGTTGTAATAACAAGCATTTTCAAGCCATCCTCCAGAGAATTGAGTCCATTCAAGTTTCAAACTCTTAGGAGGCAACCTCCATCATTGTTGGTGGGAATTGAAAGTATAGCCAGTTTGATATTCAGTATACAGACATCTTAAAAAGTACAAATAGAAGTTTGATCGAGGAATACCTTTCTTGGGGATAGTCCCAAAACAATTAAAGTCATCACATTATACAGATACAGGCATACACGTATTCAAAGCAGGACAATATGTAACAGCTAAGCCCTGGAATCATCATTGGATGAATGGATAAAGAAAATTTTTGAAAGGTCAAGCCTGATGTTTTCTATCCCCAGCACTCTGGGAAGTGATTCAGTAGGATGACAAGTGAAGCTCAGCCTGAGCAACTTGAAATCATCAGTGAGGGTCTGTCTCAAAATAAGAAAAAAGATGGAGATGTAATTCAGTGCTAAGACCTGTGTTTAATTCTCAGCACTGAAAAGAAAAAAAATGCTGTATAATCAATCATAAATATGAATGATACATCATTTGCCAAAATAAATGAGTGGGTCTCCATCCTGTAGTATTAAGTGAAATAAGTCAGACACAGAATATGAAAGGTCACATGTTTTCTCTTACATGAGAAACCAAAAGTATAAATTAGGGAGTAAAATAAAGGAGAGTCAATTTAAAAAGGAAAGCCTAGGTTTCTGGTGATAGGAAGACAAACGGTAAGGAGAGGAGGAAGAGCGATGGGGAAAAGGAATCAAACTGATCGGTATATACTATACGTATGTACCAATTGCCCAAAATGAAACTAAGCTTTCTGTATTGCAAAATATACCAATTTAAAGAATTCCAAGTTAGTACCACTCTTGGGAATGGCTGTTTTGATGGTATCCTCCAGGGCCTTCTGTTAATTCATTGCCAGAATTTCTTAGGAGGCATCAAACCAGAACTTGTGCTAAGTCATTAATATGGAGTCTCATTTTATTGAAACTGGTTTTTTGTTTGGTTTGGTTTTGGTTTTTGGGTTTTTTGTTTGTTTGTTTGTTTGTTTAACAGAAATGAAGAACTTGAGAAATGCTATCAAGATAAAGGTTGGAATCAATATGAAGAAATATTCCTTTGGACTCCAGTTGCTAATGTGGACATGAAGCAAGCTGTTTTAAAACCAGCTGAAGGCCTTGCTTGCAGAAAGCCCCTGACTGGGCATATGCCCGTCAGAGCTCACACTGAACTGAAGACATCTGGGTATTTGGGATCAAAAGAGAAGTTGTATACATGTAATGAACATGGAAGATCCTGCGGTGATTTTCAGTCCTTTCAGAAGGATTCAAGGACAAAGACTGAAGAAAAACCCTATGAATATGTTCACTGTGGAAAATCCTACTCTGATCTTAATGAAAGAACTCACCTTAGAGAGAAGGCCTTTGTATATAAGGAAAATTTTAAAGTCTCCAGCACACTCAGTGATGTTCAGATCCATGAAAGAAATCACAGTGGGGGGAAACCCCATGTATGTAAGCAATGTGGGAAAGCTTTTAGTACAAAACGTTATCATAAAATACATGAAAGTACTCACAATGGGGAGAAACCTTGTGTATGTAAGCAATGTGGGAAAGCTTTTAGTACACAAAGTCATTGTAAAATACATGAAAGAATTCACATGAGGGAGAAACCTTACATATGTAAGCAATGTGGGAAAGCTTTCAGGACACATAGTTATTGTCAAAAACATGAAAGAACTCACACTGGGGAGAAACCC
Organism: Dinomys branickii; assembly: GCA_004027595.1. Classification (NCBI taxonomy): domain Eukaryota; kingdom Metazoa; phylum Chordata; class Mammalia; order Rodentia; family Dinomyidae; genus Dinomys; species Dinomys branickii. The sequence continues at coordinate 23,704 of PVLD010011958.1, read as the reverse complement.
TATGTATGTAAGCAATGTGGGAAAGCTTTTAGTACACGAAGTTATTGTAAGATACATGAAAGAACTCACACAGGGGAGAAACCCTATATATGTAAGCAGTGTGGGAAAGCTTTCAGTAAACATGATATTTGTAAAATACATGAAAGAATTCACACTGGGGAGAGACCCTATGTATGTAAGCAATGTGGGAAAGCTTTTAGTACACAAAGTTATTGTAAAATACATGAAAGAACTCACACTGGAGAGAAACCCTATGTATGTAAGCAATGTGGGAAAGCTTTTAGTACACAAGGTCATTGTAGAATACATGAAAGAATTCACATTGGCGTGAAACCCTATATATGTAAGCAATGTGGGAAAGCATTTAGCACACAGAGTTATCATAAAAAACATGAAAGAACTCACACTGGGGAGAAACCCTATGTATGTAAGCAATGTGGGAAAGCTTTTAGTACGCAAGGTTATTGTAAAATACATGAAAGAATTCACACTGGAGAGAAACCCTATGTGTGTAAGCAATGTGGGAAAGCTTTCAGTAAGCATGATACTTGTAAAATACATGAAAGAATTCACACTGGGGAGAAACCCTATGTATGTAAGCAGTGTGGGAAAGCTTTCATCATGCGTGGTGCCTGTCAAATACATGAAAGAACTCACACTGGGGAGAAACCCTATGTATGTAAACAATGTGGAAAAGCTTTCAGCATGCGTGGTGCTTGTCAAAGACATGAAAGTACTCACACTGGGGAGAAACCCTATGCATGTAAGCAATGTGGAAAAGCTTTTAGTACACAAGGTTACTGTAAAATACATGAAAAAACTCACACTGGAGAGAAACCCTATGTATGTAAGCAATGTGGGAAAGCTTTCAGTAAGCATGATAATTGTAAAATACATGAAAGAACTCACACTGGGGAGAAACCCTATGTATGTAAGCAATGTGGGAAAGCTTTCAGCAGGCACACTTACTGTCAAATACATGAAAGAACTCACACTGGAGAGAAACCCTATGTGTGTAAGCAATGTGGGAAAGCTTTCAGCACATACAGTGATTGTCAAAGACATGAAAGAACTCACACTGGGGAAAAGCCCTATGTATGTAAGCAATGTGGAAAAGCTTTTAGTGCACATGGTGCTTGTCAAAGACATGAAAGAACTCACACTGGAGAGAGACCTTATGAATGTAAGCAATGTGGGAAAGCTTTTAGCACAGCTGGTGATTATAAAAGACATGAAAGAACTCACACTTGGCATTAATTCTTATGTGTGAAAGCAGTGTTTGAAAGCTTTCAGCATTCCAGTTGTTTGCCAAAGAAATAGCTCACAATGGGGAGAAGCCATATATATGTAAGCAATGTAGAAATTACATATATTATCAAATAAATGAAAGAAGTCCAACTGGGGAGAAATATATATATATATAGTCTATTTTGAAAATTTTGTAGAAAATTCTCATACAGTGGAGACCTGTAGGAATAATTAATAAAGAGCTTGATGTCAGTGTTTCTCCATAACATTTCCAGAGAATACAATCCCAGAGAGAAATATCCTAAAGTACATGCATTATGTATCTTTCAGTAAATCATTTAAATATCTGGATTATGTATCTGTAGTGTTTAATATAAAAATATTAAGTTGACATAATTAGATATTAGGTATTTTTATGTGTCTGAGCTTAATAATGTCTTAAGCATGATGAAACTTTTTGTGTTCAAGTAGCATTAATGTTTATGGCATTTTTGTGTTTACAATTGGGAGGTACAAGTCACTAAAAAACATAATTTTATTAATTGACTTTTGTTAATTGCTAGGATTTTACCACTATCTTTGTTTTAAATTTTCAGTGTGTATACTCTATTCTGGGTAACGAAAGATGGTTTTGAATTTGATGCCATATTTTATATTAAGATATATATTTTAAGAGACTTGTGAACATGTTTTTGACAAAGTTGATTTGTTTTTCACAACTTGATTAGCATGTTATGTTTTTCATGTAATAAGATACCTGCTTACACCCTAACGTTGTATATTATATCGTGTATATAATTTTACCTATTTTTCTTTCATATTAGGGCCAATATTATAATTTAAATAAAATTTTGTTTTCTTACCATCAAAATTGTCCTTTTGTTTATATTCCAATGGCTTTTAAGGGCTGGAGGTACAGCTCAGTGGGCTAAGTGCTTGCCGCTGAGCACTAGGGCCCTGAGTTCGATCCCCGGTCCCAGAAAAAAAAAAAAAATGGCTTTTAATTTGGTGGTAATCTTTCCACCATATGTGCCAAAAATAACCCAAACTGCTGTGAGTTTCCGATTGCCATAGACAAACAGAACCATAACTTGTCTCCAGAAGAATGTCATGAATTATAGTAATCTCTCCAAAATTATAAATGATGGCATTATTTATCAGTAACAGCATTTTTAAAGAAATTTTTATCATCAGTGAAGTTGTTTTTGGGAGAATAATTGCTCTTGAATGTAACGAGGCAAATGCCTTTTTTCCCTGATGCTGTGATGCCATTCTATCTTTGCTAATCATGTTTTCTGAGACAGGGTCTCTCTCACCTTGAACTCACTGTTTGGTCCAGGCTGGCCTCAAACTCATGACAATCTTCCTGTCTCAGCCTCCCAAATGCTGGGATTACAGGATTACACAGTGTCTTCCCATCATTATTTTTACCTAGTAAGCTGAAATAATGGCATGAAGGAAAACCTAACTCATAAGAGGTATCAGTCAGTTTTGTAAAAAGTGGAATTTACTGTATTATAATCCAGATTGTTTTATCAATTTTAGAGATAAACTTATTTAGTACCACTTTTCATTATTCATAAGAAGTACAGTCCAATGTTTGAGGTATATGAGAAATGCCTTCAAACACACAGACTGGCCCAAGGTGTGTGCATGAATCCCAGTTGGTTTCCTTTTACCTGTATTTTAAGTATCTTTTAAACATTGAAATATTTTGTAAAATGTTTTGTACAGTGTTCTTGAATGCAAAACTGCTTAATTTCTGACGGGGTTACAAACTTAGTGTCATGAAAATATAAGTGGGCAATTCATTTTTAAATAACCATAATGCAGTGCGCTTAGACACATAAATTACAAATTATGTAATATCTAAACTATGATATAATTCATGGAATATAATATACTGCAGAGTACATATCAATTTTTGCACCCTACAACCTGTGCCTAACTTCCCTGCAGCAAGTTTTGCTTCTTAGCATCACAAGGAAGATACGTAATGGGTATTGTTATTTTAGGTTGTGATGGGATATTGAAACTACAAGTTGTTTTATCCTGAGCGAATTCACTTTCCCATTATTTTACCATGAAAAATCCTGCTGGGCCTCGTGATGTGTTTGTGACCCCAGCAACTCAGAAGGCGGAGGCGAGAGGAGAGCAGAACTGAGGCCAGCCTGTTCAGCTTAGTGAGATCCTGTCTGAAAGTGTATGTTGGAGTTCTGCAGGTGTAGCTCAGTGATTTAGGACTCCCAGGTTTACTCCCCAGTATCGAAATTATTTTAATACAAACCACTATACACGAGTGTTTGTTGTCATCTCACTTAATGTGTAATGGTATAACCCAAATGAAATGGTACATTCCTTTAGTCCCAGCATTAGAAGAAGCTGACACAGGATAATCACAGGTTTGAAGCTGGGATTGGGGGATAAGTTAGGTAGATTCCTTAGCAAACTGAAACAGTTCTCTTTATGTCTGCACTTTAGGTTTAAGTAAAGAAAGAAGTTTAGGTTAAAATCATAAACTGAGGATGAGATGAAATACCACTATTGCCAATCATGGTTCTGTTGCTCAGAAAATAATCTTTTAATGGGAATATTTGTACAGCAGCCACATAAAACAATGAAACATGAATAAAACAGGCTTTCTTTGGCCTGAATAGAGAGATATCAAAAACTAGTTTCTTAAGTTGTTCTTGGGAGTACCCACCTATGTGACTTTCCTTAAAAGAGGAGCGGTTGCCTCTGTTTTGGCGGAGCCTGACCCTATTTCCATGTATTGATATGTATAGAGACAAAAGGAACCACAAAAACTCCACGAACACTTGGAAATTAAATAACCTGAGCAACCAATGGGTCACAGAAGAAATTTAAAAATACCTACAAACAAACAAAATTGTAAATAAAACTTATCAGAAACTGTGGGATGCACTGAAAGCAGTCCTCAGAAACTTATAGCAGTGAACACTCATATAAGGAAGACAGAAAGAGAACAAATATATAGCCTAATGCTGCACCTCAAACTTTTAGAAAAAGAACAAGTCAAGCCCAAAGCCAAAAGAAGGGAGGAAATTAAAGTTCAGGGCAGAAATTAATGCAATTGAGACAAAGAAAACACTATAAAAAATAAATGAATGAAAGGGTTGGTTCTTTGAATGAATAAATAAAATTGATAAATCCCTAGCCAACCTTATCAAAAAAAAAGGAAAACTCAAATTCATGCAATCAGGAATGGAAAGGATGAAATCACTACAGATCCTATAGAATTTCAAAAGATCATTAATGCCTACTTTGAAAACTCTTTACTCCCACAGGATATGAAACTCAGAAGAAATGGACAGATTCCTAGATACATAGGAATTGCCAAAGTTGAATCAAGAAGATACAAAAATCCTGAGCAACCCAATGTCAATGAGATTGAAAACGTGATTAAAAACTTACCAAAAAAGAAAAGCCCAGGTCCTGATGGATTCACAGTGGAATTCTACAAGAAATTTAGAGAAGAGTTAATGCTAATACTCCTCAAAGTCTTCAATGAAATTGGAAAGGAAGCAATTCTCCCTAACTCATTTCTGAAGCCAAGTATTTTACTGATACCAACAGTAGAGAAAGACAAAACCAAGAAAGAGAACTACAGGTCAATCTCCCTAATGAACATAGATGCAAAAATAATAAAATATTAGCAAATAGAATTCAGCAAATCATCAAGAAGATTATACACCATGGACAAGTGGGATTCATCCCAGCAATGCAGGGATGGTTCAACATATGCAAATCAATGGATGTAGTATACCATGTCAGCAGAGCCAAAGACAAAAACCACATGAACATCTCAATAGATACAGAAAAAGCTTTTGACAAAGTCCAACACTCATTCATGATAAAAAAAAAAAAAACCCTATAAAAATAAGAATAGATGGTCGACCTCAATCTGATCAAACCCAAACAGCCAACATCATACTAAATGGACAAAACCTGAAAACTTTCACTTTAAAATCCGGAACAAGATAAGGATGTCTACTGTCACCACTCCTATTCAACAAAGTTCTGGAAGCATTAGCTAGAGCAATTAGACAAGAGAAAGAAAAAGAATAAGGATAGGAAAGGAAGAAGTGAAATTATCATTATTTGCAGGTGACATGATACTCTCCATGGAAGACCCCAAAAACTCCACCAAAAGACTCCTTGAATTAATCAACAAATTCAGTAGCATAGCTGCAAAAAGAGTCAGCACTCAAAAATCAATAGCATTCCTATACACAAGCAACAAACAGACAGAGAGAAATTAAGGAAACCATACCTTTCACAATAGCATGCAAAAACTCGAAATACTTAGGAATCCATCTAACAAAAGAAGTAAAAGATCTATACAGTGAAAATGGCAGTACTCACAAAAGAGGTTGAAGTGGATTTCAGTAAATGCAAAAACATTCTTTGCTCATGGATAGGAAGAACCAACATTGTGAAAATGGCCATACTACCAAAATTCTTGTAGAGATTCAGTGCAATTCCAATGAAAATACCATTAGTATACCTCACAGATCTAGAGAAAACGTTCCAAAAATTGACCTGGAACCAGAAGAGACCCAGAATAGCAAAAGCAATCCTGGGCAACAAAGACCAGTCTGGTGGCATCAATCCTTGACCTGAAATTATACTGCAAAGCTAGTGTAATAAAATCAACATGGTACTGACTAAAAAACAGAACTGTGGATCAATGGAATAGACTGGAAGAAGCAACTATAACCACAAACACACTCAGCCACCTGATCTTTAACAAAGGGGCCAACCCAGTTCACTGGAAGAAAGATAGACCCTTTAAAACATGGCGTTGGAAAAACTGGCTTGCCACATGCTGAAGACTGAAAATAGACCCATGTCTATCACCATGCACCAAACTCAAGTCAAAATGGATTATGGATCTCCATATTAAAACAGAAACACTAAATCTACTGGAAGAGAAACTAGGTAAAAATCTTGAAGATACAGGGGTAGGCAGAAAGTTCTTGAACAAAAACCAAACTGTATGGGAAATACTTCAAAGAACCAACAGCTGGGATCTCATTTTACTGAAAAGTTTTTTCACATCTAAAGAAATCACCAGCAGAGTAAAAGAAAACCCACAAATTTGGAAAACAGATTTTAATCAATTGTCCATTAGACAAACGACTTCTATCTACAACATATAAAGAATTTTAAAAATCAGCCCCCCCCAAATTCAAAGATCCAATCCAAAAATGAGCATCTGAGATGAGTACACACTTCACAGGTAAAGAATTACAAGTGGCAAATAAATACATGAGAAAATGTTCAACATCATTAGTCATTCAAGAATTGCGAATTAAAACAACACTGAGATTCCGTCTGACCCCAGTAAGAATGGCTAGTCATCCTTTGCCTAACTTCACCAAATGCCTAGCTTACTCCATGCATTGTCATGTCCCCTTCCTGCTCTCATTCATACTGTTAACTCTCATATTTGCTGCTGCTCTAGCTGCAGTAGCCCCAACTGACTTGACCACCACAAAAAGGTGCTTCCTATCAGTTATCTTCCTTTCCTTTGCAGCAGTGATACTCGTTCCCTTGTGTGCTCTCAGGCACTATCCTTAATAAAACACCCCACCACCTACACCCCAATGGCTCTACCTAAGCAATACCTCACCCAAGGGAGTATTCTCACTGTCATCTTCCTCCTCGTGATTTGGCTCCTAATCTCCCTGCCATGCATCTTTTACCCCAGCCCCAGAATGACACACCCACCCCAGCCCCAACTGCCCACAGCCCAAATGCAAGCTCTAGTGCCAGACAATGCCCCTGAGCTACCCTCCTACCTCAATAAGACTATAAACCCAGCCTATTCCCTACTAAACCACTCCCAACCATCACTAGCACAAGATTGCTGGATTTGCCTCTCTGCTTCCAATTCCTCCACCAAGTGTATACCCATTCCCCCCTCAACATGGGCGGTGGCTGGGTCCATCTGGTTTCCCACTTTTGAGGCACACACTTGAGATGCTGAGGCCTACAGGTACTCCATGCTCAGGCCCTGACACACCAAAACACTATCACATTATAGGACCAATAGCCACAGTTATAAAAATCTTTTCACAGGCCACCTTATATCTCTCCAGAAGGGGCTCCCCTAGAGTACCCTTAGGAGACTTTACCCTGTCTAAATGCAACTTTATTCTAAACCTTCACTTTCCCTGTGACCACAAGAACACAACATTTGACTCAGTCTGCTTTAGAATAGAAACAAACTCATAAATGTAAGCTCCCAGTTCTGCTCACCCTACCAACTTCCGTATCTTAAATTTTCACTGTGGTCTCCTCCAGCAGCTGGCCAGCACTCACTGGTCAGATACCTGAACTGGGACACCATGCTTGCCCAATGCCTCCTACTGTCCAACCTAGATAACTCCCAATGGCTTCTTGTCAACACTGTAAGATTTATCATACACTGACAGGATAAAACCCCAGATGCCAGCCAAAGGACTGACCAAGCTCTACTCCCCCTTTTATGGGGGCTGTACTTCCCACCAGCAAGGGATAATGACAAACAAGAGAGTTCTAAGACTAAAAAACACTAATTATGCATAATGTTTTCTGCCTAAACACATCCAGGGTCTTCTGGCTGTGTGGAATCTCCACTTATCTCTGCCCACAGACTGGACTGGAACATGTATCCTGGTATTTCTGGCCCCCCAAAATGGTTATAGCCCCTGGAAAAACTGAGCTTCTGGTCCCTGTGTAGACCCAGGAGTCCCAATACTCATTCCCCTACTAGTAGGCCTTGGAGTCTCTGTGAGTGTTCGCGGTAAGAGTTGTGGGAGTAGCTCTTTCCACCAGAGCCAGCCAGAAACTCTCAAAAGAAATGTCTGAGAGGCTAGGAAAGATTTCTGATTCCATCCTGGCCTTATAAAATGAAGTAGATTCACTGGCCAGAGTGACCCTTCAGACTACCAATCCCTGGATCTACTCAAATCAGCAAAAGTAGGCACCTGTGTCTTCCTTGGAGAGGAATGTTGCTTCTACATCAACAGATTGTGCTTTATCCATCAGACAGTCCAGTTTCCAGGACCAAGCCACCAGGCTCAAAAATAGGTAAAGTGTGGCTTCACTACGGGTAAGGAGGTGGCTTCTTACAAATGGACTGCACGTCCTGGCTTCTTCTCCCTGTAGTTGGGCCTCTGATCTATCTTTCTGCTGTTACTGCTTGGACTTTTCATAATAAAACTCTTAACAGACTTCATCCAAGAACAGGTCTGATCCATAATATCCAGACAGCTCCTTCTGATGGCCCAGTATACCACTGTTCCATAGGAACCCCAAGCAGACCCATAGCAAGAACCAAAGACCAGCGTGCTCCTAGCACTCTGTCACCACACCCGGATCCAGTACCCTATCACGTCACAGCCAGCCTAGTCTCTCTCATGCTCTACCCACCCCTGCTCCCCTCTTTCTTCAGTTTTTTTCTGTCTCTCTTTTCTAGGAGGCCTGTGCAGCCTTCCAGTCGCACCTGAAGAAGTCCTGAGAAACTGTACCCCTACCGCTCTTTTTATCCTATAACACAACAGACAAGAAAGTCAGTTTTCTGAACTATACCCCCGCCCATCTAGGAGAGAAAAACTCCTCAAGCAGATGTTATTCACACCTGTGGTAGTACAGCATTCAACAGGAAGCCATTAGCTTTTCCACAAAGTTCAATCAACTAGCAGCTGCGCCACACAGGTCAACCTCCAGAGAACAGATTCCACAAAAACCCACAAGAGACACGCTGTGCCTGCCAGCATCCCCTGTACACAACACTGCCCTATCTCTCACCTAGCCCTAGGCCCCCTCCTCAGAGACCCCAAATTTTGTACCCCCACTCAGCAGGGTCCCCCTCCCCTACCTAAACTGCCCTGTAGAGCATGCTCTTGCCTCTTGCTCAGCGCCAATGGTCTTTTCACCTTTGGCTTGTCCCCACCCAGTCTGCAATAAAGTCCTCAAATGTTGCTTAGACTTGTCTATCTTAGTGGTCTCAAATGTGCCTCCGTTTACCTTAATAGATTATAGTATTATATCTGTCCAAAAAGTATAAATGATGATGTGATTTGTCAGCAACAATATTTTCAAAGGAACGTTGTCAGCATTGGAATTGTTTTATTGAGAATATTTTCTGCCAGATCTAATGAGGCAGATGCCTTTATTCCCTAACACTGTGAATGTCATTTTATGCCTGCTAATCATTATTGTTTTTGCCTAAGAAGCTGATGTAATTGCCTGAGAAGCTAACTATGGAAGGATCAGTCAGTTTAGTAAAAAGAGGAACATTACTTATTTATGATTCTGATCCTGTTCTATTTTACCATTTTAGAAGTAAATTTCTATTTACCATTATTTTTCATTATTCATACATACCACTAATGTTTGAGGTTAAACACATAGGCTTGAGGTGATATGGGAAAGAAAACTAACCCGATGCCATTTTGTGTTCTAGTGTCATTTTAAAGCTCTGTCATTTTAAAGTTTCTGTAAGTTTGTTTCTTGTAAATATTGTCATAGTTACCTAACCCAATACCACCCTATGCTCTGTCATAAGACTGCTTTTCCCCTATGTGAAATGGCAAACACATTTGTTCCTTTGTAAAAAGCTAAACCTAGACTTTGTAATATATCTGTAGCTGCACTAAATCATAACAGCACTACCACCCATTCCCCAACCTGGAACTAGAACTGTATAGCTATTCTCCCCTCCTTCCCTTCGAGGTCAGTAATTGGACACATACTGGGTGCCCACCACTGGCCTCCAATGAACTTGCTGGTCTCTGCATTTGGCCTGCATGGTTGACACAATTAAATAAATGCATTTGCCACAACAGAGGAAGCTGTGGACATAAGACCAAGGTGATCTTCTTGACTTGTACTTTGCCTTTCTTTTTAAAATTTAACTATTATGTACTGTTTCGGTTTCTTACAGTAGGGAGACAATATGATGTTTACACATGTGGGTCTGATTTATTTCACTTATGAGTATGGTATCTAGTTGCATCCACTTACCTAAAAAAGTCCTGAGCTTATCTCTCTTTATAGCTGAGTAATATTCCGTTGTATTAAAATGCCACATGTTTTTTATCCATTCTTCATTTCATGGGCATTTGAGTTCCCAAGACTTGGCTGTTATCTAAATTTGTCAGATTTGGCTGAAAAGTTGCTCTGCTGTAAACATGGGTGCACATATATCACTGTGGGATGACGTTTTTAATTCTTCTGGAAAAATACCCAGAAGGGGAACAGCTGGGTTGAATGGGACCTCTAATCCCAGTTTTTTGAGGAATTTCCATATTATTTCCACAGTGGTTGTACCAGTCTACAATCCCAGCTAAAGTAGAGAAGGGTTCCTTTTTCCCCACAGCTCCACCAGCATTTATTGTTTGATTTCTTGATGATAGCCATTCTTTCTGGGGTGAGATGGAATCTCAGTATTGTTTTAATTTGCATTTTTCAAATGACCAGTGCTGTTGAACATTTTTTTCATATATTTATTTGCCATTTGTATTTCTTCATCTGAAAATGTGTATTCATCTGAGATGCCTGTTTTTGTATTAGGTCTTTGAATTTGGGGGGCTTGATTTTTTAAAATTCCTCATATGTTCTACATAGAAGTTCTTTGTCTGAGGGATAATTGGCTAAATTTTTTCCCAATTCATGGGTTTTATTTTTACTCTTGGTGATTTCTTTCCATGTGCAAAACCTTTTCAATAAGTTGAGATCCCAGTTGTTGATTCTTTGAAGTATTTCCCATGCAGTTTGGTTTTTGTTCAAGAACTCTCTTCCTACCCCTATGTCTTCAAGATTTCCACCTACTTTCTCTTCTAGTAGATTTAGTGTTTCTGTTTTAATATTTAGTTATTTGATCCATTTTGACTTTAGTTTAGTGCATGATAGTTTCCATAGTGTAAGAACCTGAAAAAGTAAATAAAGATTCAATAGATATTGTGAAAGGAATAGAAACTGCTCAAAAGGAAAGAACTAGGATGAGGGAAAGCAGAAGAGAAAGAAGGAAGGGAAATATATATACACACTTTATATACATATATAATATATGCATATGTATATTCTATGCATATATTTTATATTATATACATACACACACATATATACTCACACACATACACAAGATAGCTAATTGTATTGCTAATTTCTATTGCTTTATTGAAATGAACAGTTAATGCTTAATTTTTTTATTAATTTTGCATATCTATGTCTGGTAATCTGAACAACTACTCTAAAGATAACAATATGCAACATAACAACTGCTGTTGATTACCTATCATCTTGTTTTGAAAGTGTGTATCATGTTTGATTTTTTTAAATTTTATTCTCTATAAAATAAAAAAATAAAGCAACCCCACTACAAAAAATTTAAGCATTATGTAGAATGCTTTGGATAGTTTTCTTTATGAATGCAGAAACTATTGAATTTCTCATGGGGTACAGTTGTTACAAACTTACAGTAATATAAAAACATAAGTAAGCAATTCATTACCCCTAATATTACAAATGTTATAGCTTATCATAGCCTTGCTTAATTATGCTCACATATGTGAATTCATCACCAGTTGGACAGTATTTAAAATTATTTCTCAGCACTTGGGAGGCTGAGGCAGGAGGATCGTTGCAAGTTTGAGACCAGCCTGGGCTACAAAGTGAGCTCCATGCCAGCCTGAACTGCATGAACTGCATAGGGGGACCTTTTCTCAAAAATACAAAAAAAAGTATTTTATTCCACTATATGAAATATTTGATTTAATTCATTAAATATCATACATTGCAGAATATAGTATCAAATTTTATACCTTGAAACATTTGGCTAACTTTACTGTAGCACACTTTAGATTCTTACCATCACCACTAAGATAGTGTATAGTATCTGCTGTATAAAATCTGTGTAATATCTAGTGTATAATATCTGTTGCTATTCTAGCTAGCGGTGGAATGTTGAAAATAATAATTTATCTTGAGCCCATTTGATTTTCTACCATCTTAGCATCAAAAAATGTTACTACTCCCATTGTGCACGCCTGTAATTCCACCCACCTAGCAGATAGATGTGGGAGGGAAGCAAGGTTGAGGCCACCAGTACCAACTTACTGAGCCCTCATATCAAAATAAGTATGAAAATTCTGGTAATGTAGCTACTTTAGAACTTCTGGGTTTATTCTCCAGTACCAAAATTATTTTAATCCAAATCAGTATACATCAGTATTGTCCTTTTCACTCTTAATATACAAGAGAGTACACCACATGCTGATGGCCATTACTTCATTTTTGGCATCGGGAAAGGCAGAAACAAGATGATAATGAGTTTTAAAACAGCCTGGGCACCAAGACAGATGCCTTTGAAAACTATATAATAGTTCCATTTGCATCTGTATTTCAACTTTAGGAGACACATAAATATAAGTTCAAAAGATAAACCCTAGATGGATAAGAAAGCATTATTATTGCAAGCCAAAATGGTATTTCTCAGTATACATTCTTTTGATAGTAATATTTGCGAAGCACACATTTGCAAAACAGGAATCATAAATAAGCCTGACATTTCATGTTCTGACTACAGACATCAAGATTTAGTTTTTGCAGCGCCGCTACTGGTATTTTCATTAGGATGTAAGGTGGGATAACCCGGGGAACAAGTGGGGTTACTTGACTCTAAAAACTTATGTATGGCAGAGTGAAGAAAAAGCTCACAGAATGGGATAAGATTTTGTGATCTATTCTGAGAAGGAGTAATATCTAGAATATACAAAAAACTAAAAAGTCAGGCACCCAAATATAAAAGCCCACTTGAAGAATGGACCATTGAAATGAATACACAATTCTCAGAAGTATCAATTGCCATTTAATAACAAAATGTTCAGAATCTTTGGCCACTAGAGAAATGCAAATTGAAACATCTTACTCAAAGAAAATAGCTATCACAAGAATTCAGAAAATAGTAAAATTCTGGTGAAGATGCAAGAGACAATTCTACAGTGTTGGTGCAAATGTGTATTAGTTCAACCAGTATGAAAATCATTACAGAGATTCTGCAGAACCCTGAAAAGAATTACATTTAGTCAGGCATGGTAGCACATGCCTGATTTCAGTATTTGGAGGCTGAGACAAGAGGACTGTTGCACATTCCTGGGCACCCTGTCCTGCAGAGTAAATTCAAGCCCAGCTTGAACTGCGTCATGAGACTATGTCTCAAAGAAACAAGAAAATATTAATTCTATTCACTATACATATTTCTCTCCTTAGTATTTTCCTGAAAGAGTTAAAGATATCACATATTACTGATACATGCATATCCATGTGTATAGAGCATAACTCATAATAGTAAAATTGTGGAAATGGCCTAAATGTCATCAACAGAGAAATGGATAGTGAAAATGTATATATAAACAAAAAAGTACCACTCAACCACGAAATGGTTACATTTGAGTCATTTGTAGAAAACTGGATGCACTTTAAGATGATAGTGCTATGGTGTTATGGTTTGTTTCTGGATGTCCCCCTAAAGCCTCATGCAATTATGGGGTGGGCTTTTAGAGTTTATAATTGATCCAGGATCCAATGCTGGAATTGTGGGTATGAGTGCTATACCCGCCCTGGGGTGGATAGTTTGCATATGTAAGGGAGAGAAAGGCTGCTTGCCGCCACTCCTCCCCTTTTTGCTTTGCTGTTTGGCCACTATGAACTATTGCCTTGTGCCATGTGCTACTCTGCCTTGGAGCCAGCCGAGTACAGACTGAAACCTCCACAAACCATAAGCTGAATAAACCTTTCCTTCCTTAATTTTGGGTGCCAGGTATTTTGTCTTAGCAATGAAAGAAAAGTAACTAAGACATATGGGAAATAAATCAGATATACAAAGTAAAATAGGATTGATTTCTATAATATGAGAAATTCAAAATATAAATATTTAAAGAGGAAAATAAAAGTTAGCCAGAGGGAAATAGGGGGATAATTCCTTTGTAAATGGGAAAGGGATGTAGTAGTGAAGCGGGAGGTGAGAATGGTGGGAAGTGGAAGTAAAAAGAATGAAGATGAAATCTCCACATGTCCCATCTCCTCACCATACATGAGTTTATGTGTCACAAGCATGTGCTCTTAGATAAAAGGTAAAACAAATAAACTTTAACATAGAAAAACAAGATAAGTCAGAGAACATATGGAAGGACTTTAACTGATTAGATGAGTTTTAGGGCCATACAGGAAAGTAAACCTTGTCAGCCAATGCTGTATAGAAGCTGTGGATGTGTTTTATATTTTCTCTATGGAGCATAGCACATGAGTCAGTGAGGTGTCATTCACATCTTTTGTCACCCTTAACCCTGCTTGAGAGCTGCTCAGGTGTCAATGTTGATAGTGTAAGGAAATACCGACTCCTGCCTTCTTTAGGTTGAGCATCATGATTCTCTGTACAGGCACTGTACATAATTTTTTTCAATAATGAAAAGTTACTTTGCATTGAACCCTTTTTCTGGACTCTAGACACACAATTCTAGGATTTGAGATTTCTCACTAGCTTAGGCTAGTGATGGTGAACTATTTAAAACTTTCAGTGATACAAACAGCCTACTGCAACACACATGCCGTAGGCTCACCACTACCAGCTCAGGTGATTGGTATCTGTGGAGAATATGTTAATGCCATTGAAGAAATTCATTCTAATTTTTCCAGCATATCATTCTACTGTTGTATACCATGAATGATGGGTAACCTAGCCATACATGCCATGGAATTCTTCCCAGGTTAGGCAGGGCATATGGACATATGCACAGTCCTAGTATATCATGGGAGTTTCCTATAAGGAAAATGGTACTGATTCTGATTTCACCCTGAAACACCAAATGGAATGGGGATACTGATAAGTTATTTCTCAATCATCTTTGCATTGATTTGACAACAAAAATGACATAAATTACTTAATGGTGGAAAGACTTGAAGGATTCAGATGTTTCAGTCCATGGTCAGCTGGTTCCACTGCCTTTTGGCAATTGAGGAAGGAATATCATGGTGGAAGACAGGTGCTCACCTAATGGTCTTAATTCATAACTTAATCATGTCCCAGAAGCCCATCAGTTGGGAAATAATTCTTTGGTACATTAATGTACATGGAGCATTTAAAATAAACTATTACAATCATTTATTCACATAATAGAGGTGAGCAGCAGAGATCTTAACAGTTTGAGAAATATCCACATGGAGTGAGGAAGTAGAAATAGTTCACATACTCATTGTGAGATGTTTACTACCTGTTAATGAAGAGAGCCGGAATAATTGTTTCACATATCCACAAAGACTCCAACCTCAATTTGCTGTTCTTGGGTAATCACTTCGATATATTTCAATTCAGAGTATGGTATGAAATAGAAAAGATCCTAAATAACAAAAAAATCTGTGCTTTATTTTTCGGTATGTTGTAGTGTTTTCTTCACTACACATATTATGTATGACAGTTGTTATTATTTTACTTCATTATGACTTTTCTTCCAAGTTTTTCCTTCCATCTTACTAAGAAAGTAAAGCACAGAGATCACAGGCTTTTGCCAATCCCATATAACTTATAGGGATCATCTCTGTCATGTTGTGGATATATGCTTGCATGTGGGCTCAGAACTGTCACAAATATAGTATGTAACTCAGAGGACCTCTGAAGGTTTGATGTTCTCATGCACTTTTAACAATGTGTTATCAGTTTATCAAAATTTAACATCACTACACTTTTTTAGTATTTGTGCTTCCAAATCGAGCACAACATCACTATACTTTAGATAATGTGGTGTGAATATATTCTGATGAAAGAAAATATACCTAGATTTTAGGGTTACACACCTACTACATCATATTTTACTTATGTATGTATGAATTTGCCATTGCAAACAAAGCAAAATAATAAAAGAATAACTGAGAAACTCAGCCTCTGATAACTGAACTTAATGTGAAAACATGATTTTTTTTTTTTAGGAAAAAATGTAATTAATTCCCATGCCACCGATGTAATGCTGAGTGAATTTCAAAAAGCACAAAATGTTATTAAAAACTAGTAATTCCAAATTTTTACATGTTATTTTATCCTTTTTCCCAATTTCTTGATATTGCCCTTCTTTCTAGAGTTGTTTTAAATCTTTTACACACTATTTAACTCCACAGAAAACTACTAGAAAAATACTGTATGGAAAAAGTAGTTCAAAGATTACTAAAAACATTTTAGTTCTTGAGATGCAGAAAAGAACAGTTCAGATATGCACAAAATTGTGAACACAAGCAAACTATGAAGGCCAGATGGCAAAAATGATTCAATAAAGCCTCATTCTGTATGGAACTATTGGAGAGAAGTTCAAACTGCCTAAAAGATAACATGACTCTGAACATTCTACTTGGCTGAAAACAGTCCTGTACTATGCTTGTGATTCCAGCATCATTTAAAAATACCTCCTTGTGTCCTGCCATGGGAATCTGACTTTGTGGAATAAATATATGTGGATATCTTTATACCTAACTAAATTGTGTCCAAGTGCAATATGTTTTTACAAAAGATCAATTCTAATTCCTTGATTTTCTCTTGACATGGTTGGCTGCACTCATTACTAGAATTACTAGTTACAGAACATATTTGGTAAGGTTGAGGAAACAGCACAGCACATAATTTCTTTCATGAAAAATTTCCCAATATGTACCTTGCATTGAGACTACTTGAAAAAACACATTTCTAATCTCTTTATTTACTTTTTCCATCTTTAATGCCAGTACTTTCTTCATTTTGCCTAGCTTTTCATTTTCCATTGATTATTACAATAATTTATTGTGTGAAGTTTATATAAGTATTTGATTCTTTTCTGAAAATATACTGCTTACTCAGTCCTTCCTTACTATTTTTTTTAAATATGCCTCTCTCTTCTGCTGAAGCATTCCCACCAACTACTAGATGATACAATCCAATCTACTTGGCATGATCTGAAACTCCCTTTGATGAACTTATTTTTTCTGATCTTCGGCTTTGTAGTTACTTGGAAACACACTCTCCAATCAAGTCTGGAAACCCTGTTCAACAACATCATAGACTTTAGATATGAGATCCTCCAGATGCAAATAGATTTCTTCCTTTTCACATACGTAGATGCCCCAGCAGCTTTCATATCTCCAAGGGAGAGAGAAAGGAAGCTGTCCCTAGCTCCACCCTATGAAGACAAGTCAAAAGTGTCATTCAACTACAATGTGAGAATACCACTTAGCAAATGCCTAATTAGCCAACAGTCATATCTTTCACTATATCTGAGGCCTCCTACTGGGAGAAATAAAGTCTATTCTTTCTGCCCCTCAGCTTATGATATTTTGTTAAATCAGCCTGGGGTTTCTCATGCTATTTTCTGCAAATTAAATCTAAAACATATAGTGTAACCATTGGATGTGGATCCACCCAAAATTACACCAAATCTTTCTGTATTACTCATAACTCTCTTTGTATGCTAGAGAGTGTGTCATAAATACCTGTCTGATTTATCTACATCCATAGAAAAATTTGGATAATGCACTCAAATCTTTAGTGAGAGACTGATAAAGGTTTATTTTAGAAATCACATGTGTTATGTGGAAAATAATAAGGATGCTAGCATCAAGCTGCAGAAAGACATAGTGCAGCTGGGGGGCAAAATGTGAAGTTATCAAACCCAGTGAGATCCAGATCTAGCAGGAGCTAACCCAAAACAGATACAGTCAGAGCAGGACAACAGGATTGCCATACTTCAAGACACAAGGGTAGTTGGCAGAATAAATGCCCTATCTTGTCTTTCTTCCTATCTGCTACTTTCCTGCTGGTACCTCCAATTAGCTGAAGCAGTCAGAACCCAGAGGCTGTGGCAGTCTCTGGTGTGGCACTAAGTCAGTGCCTCATGAAGTAGTGCAAGGTGGCAAGGTAAGTAGGTTTTATTAGCACTGAGTAAGTTTTCACTTTTCAGAATCTCTGCTTAGGTACAATAACTTTGAAAAGTTGTCCCATGTGTTTCTCCATGTGAAAGAATGTTACTTTCTTCTCTGAATTTGTATGGCACCCTCTCAGTAAGCATTTCATACTGCAGTTGATAAAATGTACTAGTCTGCATTTTTCTCTCCTCATATAGGGCAGAGTTAACATGGTTCCACTTATAATATATTGTATTTAGAATAGTACAAAAGGGATATTGAACCAGACATGGTATTCAATACTGTAATCTCAGCCACTTGGGACATTAATGTGGAAAGATTGCAGGGTTAAAACCGTCCTGAAAAAATTGAAGTCCCTATATCAAAATAAAATAAAATGGTCTGGAGATGTATCTCTACCCTAAAATGTTTGTCTAGGAAGCACAGGACATTGAGCTCAGTCTCTTTTAGAATAAAGTAAGAGCTGGTACTCTTTCTTCATCATTAGATTAGGTATATTAACTGCATTTTAAACATTTTATTATAACTTTTTAGGTGTCTGATAGGAATCACCTGCTATGACCAAACTTGGCACTAATAGAAATGGGCCTGGTGGATTAAAAAAAAAAAGTGGAAAAGAGACACACATAGGGTGTAATTCAGCCTCAGAAGAATTAAACCTGGGAGAAGGATACATTTTTGAAAGAAAAGTGCATTTGTGTAATCTATGACATTTACTATAGAAAAGATTGGCTGGCTTAATGGTAATGGAGGTTAGTTAGAGAAACAGTATCAAAGCATAAAGAGAACGTGTACATCCCCAGGTAGACAGTACCAGCTGGCATCACCTGGGGAGTTGAGAGAACTACTCAGGCCAAGGAAGCAGCCAAGAGTTCATGTTTGATTAGTTGTTTTCCAAACCAGTTTGATCACATAAAAATAATTCTTTGAAGACTTCTTTGTATTCTCAAATAATTATTTGCAGTTTTAAAAGGCATACAGAGTATCTTCAAACTTTATTTTCTACTTTATCAGTTAACAGAATTAAAGACTCTCACAATGTCTTAGTCAAAGATTTGGATTAAAATTTGGACTTTTCTTACGTAATTCATAGACGTTATTTTGGTGTATAGGAATCACACTTTTGAGATGAGACCAATCTTAAACCTGCAGAGAAAAAACAACGAATTTCCTCTTGGTGCTTCCTGGGAAGAACTTTTCCCTGTAGGTGGCCCATACCTGGAGAGAACCCCAACAGGAAGTATTAGCAGTGAAAAGCTGCAGAGCAGTGGAAATCTGGCGACTCATGCAAGTGCTGTTAGGGCTTCTCTCCTTGGGCCTTTCTAGATAGCGTTTTGATTTTTGTCATGTACAGATTTGCTGGAGTCAATTTATATCTTGTTTACCTAAAAAATATGTGAAGGTCAGGCTTAGAGAAAGACCTATTTAAATAGTCTTTGGGAGAAAGGAGCGATAAATTTGACAATTTCTTTTAATGAGAACCATAAAGTGACTCCAGGTAAGAGTGTTACTCTGGTATTAGGCTGGAAAAGGTTGCATCTTCACACTAGGAGAAGGGGACCAGCAGGCCATGGTCATTCTCAAAATTAAAAATTATATATGGGACTCAGTGGTCTCTCAGTGGTCCTCAGGAGAAAATGGCTAGAGAATTTAGAAAATAAAGACAAGAGACAATAGCCAGGATCATGGAGTTACCTCTTACCTGATGAGTAAGAGGACTGACCTCAACAGTACTGGCATTTATTTTACATTCTTTCAAAGTTAGTATCAGGGGAGGCAATGTTGCCTAGTGACTAACGACTGTAATTGTCTAGGTAGGGTACGTTTTTCAATGCTTAGGTAGCTTGACTGCGTGAGGTTCTCTGGCTCTCCTGCCCTCCCACCTACGACCAACAACCAGCTCCAGCGGCTCCCAACAATGCTAGGTGTCCCTCCATCACCGCCAGGGTCTGACCCACTGTGGGGCTCCATTTCAACCATCTATTAGGCCCTGTAATTGGGGAAAGTTTTTGAACTTCTGAATATATATTTTTCTTATAACCTTGGGTGAAGCAAGTTGATTTTCTTCTGTCTTAATTTTTTTTGTAAAATATTGTTTCCAAAAAACTCCAATTTCTTCATGTATTTAGTAATTATATTCCCTGGATGTCATGCCTTATTTATTTATATATTTATTCAAATGGATGAAAACCAGGTATGGATGTCTATGCATATAATCTCAGCACTCTCTGAGGCTCAGGCTGTGGGACTGAAAGTTCATAAGTTTGAGCCCAGTTTGGGGAATTTAGCAATGTAGTGAAACCCTGTCTCGAAATAAAACAATAAATAAAGGGAATGAGGACACAGCGAAGTACAAAGGCCCTGGATCTAACCCCCAATACTATATAAGTAAAAAGGGCTAGTTGAAAGATAAGGTCTGAGAAAACCTTGGCCATGAAATAAATTGCCTTGTCCCACACTTAACAAGGGTGACATCAGGCCCTCTATCCTGTGCCAAAAACCCTGACCTGGCATAGGCACTACTCCTCTGTCAGGAGTTCTGCCAAGAGACACAGAGTCTGTAATAATCTGAGGACACTTGTGGCCTCATTCCCAGGAGTAAAGCATGAAAGGCCCACTGAATACAATTAGTCTGCTGTGGGAAAACAGGAGCAAGTTTAGCTAAAATGCAACAATTCCCAAGTGGACCGTTTTTGCTCTTTAGAAGGAAACCTGAGCAAGAAAAGGTGAAGGCTGGGCTCTGTCACTTTGCCTACATGAGTCATGTAGGGGGTTATTTCTGTCACTCAGGTCTCAGTGGACAGGTCTTTGATCACCAGCCACTGAAAGATGCAGGCAGGCTATACAAGTTGTCCATTCGGGAGCTTGGGAGAGAAATCAAGGTGTTCCATAATGTGGATTCTTTCTTTCTTTCTCTTTTTCTTTCTTTTCTTCTTTCTTTCTTTCTTCTTTCTTTTCATCTTTCTTTCTTTCCTTCCTTCCTTCTTCTTCCCCTCCCTCCCTGTCTGCCTGCCTTCCTTCCTTCTTTCCTTCCTTCTCTTTTGGGGGAGCCTAATCCAGACCCTGTTTCACCTACTGAGAGATGGTGAAAGAGACTCACCTCTCTTGATGCGTGACTTCTGGCTCCACAAGTGGTGAAGATTGGGGGGCACCCCAAACCTGGAAATATCATGTGGGGCTGGGTGCTCTGCAATGCAGACAGATGGACTAGTTTGGAATTGAAGAATACAGGGACTTCCCATGAAATATCCAATATCTATGACCTATCCTTTGTGTCACCCTACTCTTGGTCTCTTCCAGTCTAATGAGTGTGGCTGGGCCAGCAGTGGGGACCCCAGTGTCCTGTCCCAATTCTGCTTCAACCTCACTCTCACAGAAAGACCTATCTGGTGAGTTCTATGTGCACCACTCTGCTTCTCCTCACTCTCTGAGGTGACTCAGGGAGGTAATGGACAGACTCCAGGCTCATTGTGTAGTTTGTGTGTGGGAGAAACTGTGCTTCATGGGTTCCCAGTCCCACCTTCATCTCAAGGGTAGTCTGATTGTCCTAAAATGTCTAAATGTTTTGGAAATGGTATCAAGTCCATCTAAGCAAGTCCATTCCAAACTAGTCCATCTGTCACTATTGCAGAGTATCCAGCCCCACACTTACATTTCCAGGTTTGGGGGTGTCCCTAGTCTTTTGCCACTTGTGTGACCAAAAGAAGCCACACATCAAGAAAGGCTGAGCCTCTTTCACCCTATCTCAGTAGATGAGCCAGCATCTGGATTAGGCTCCCCACAAAAGAAATAACGTCCTCCAAAGGCAGGCATTAAATCTGCTTTCCAGATTTTCCTCACATTATCAAACTCATTGCAAAGGGGCATCCACAGGCACCTGTGTCTAGGTTTCAAGAGAAAGTGGAGCCCTGTTGCCTTTTCTGTTGAAATTGTCATTGTCCTTGGACACTGGATTGATTCTTTAAAAACTGAATGCTGATTGAGAAAGCAATTGTGGCGGGACGGACCCTCCCAGCTCCTGAACCCTAACGGCTCGGAAGCAGCTGAAGCCAGGAATTTTTGGAGGCAGCTGAGCAGAGCAAACTCGGAGAATGCGCTCCTCGGGCAGACTGCGCCAATCTGGGCAGCGGTCGGGGATCTCGCTCAGAGCTCCGCCCCCGCAGCCGGCACCGCAGGAACTGCGGCCGCTGCGGTCGGCGGATCCTGCAAGAAAGCCAAGGAGGCGGAGAAGCGCCAGGGAGTGCCAGGATCTCCTGCCGGCAAGGATCTTGGAACAGGTGAGCCGAGTGAACACCGCAGCAAGATTTCTGAGTCGGGAAGAAGCTCGACCCAGGGAGATACATCTGAGCGGCATTCCTGCCTGCAGGATCCCAGGGTGAGTTGATTGGGCGCCCTGACCGGTTTTTTTGAGTCGGGAAGAAGCTCTGCTCAGTGAGGGACATCCGAGCAGCTTTACTGACTGCAGGACCCCCGGGTCGGAAGAGCTGGCTGGGTGCCCCGATGGGATTTGTGAGTGGGGGAGGAGCTCCACCCAGGGAGAAACACCTGAGCGGCCCCCTGCCTGCAAGGTCCCTGGAGCGGTGAGCTGTTTATGCGTCCCAGCCAGGTCTCGGGGTAGGGAGTAGAAGTGGAAATCTCAGCAGACAGCTTAAGGGACATTCTCCCTAAGAGAAGGAATCATTGGAGCAGCCTCTGGAGCAGACCTTTGCCTGCTGAACTGCCTGGGGAATTTATAGCTCTACATTTTGAATCTGATACCCAAAAATGGGAAAACAGAGGAACAAAACGCAGTCTCAAAACTCAACCCCATCCAGAACAAGTTTTGAATGCAAGGATACAGGGGAACCAGGAAGCCACATACCTGCAAGTTATGAAACGATTGCATCTGAAATGAAACAACTCCAACAGGCCATAAAAGAGCTTAAAGCAGAAATAAGCCACATACCTGCAATGATCTCTCAGACAAAAAACGAGCTGAAAACAATAATGGAAGAAATGTTCCTTACACATAAAGAAGAAATAGATAAAAGACTAGAAGAAAATGGGAAACAAATGGAAACGTTACAAAAGCAATTTAGGAATGAATTACCAAGAATGAAACAGGTCCAAAGAGAATGCCAGGATTTGAAAACTTACACTGAAAGCTTGCAAAACCGCTTAAATGAAACCGAAGATAGAATCTCAGAACTTGAAGACAGCATGGCAGCTTATGAGCGTGAAAGGAAGAATCTCATAATATCATCAAAGACACAAGAAAACTCAATCCAACAGCTCCAAGATGAGGCAAAATGTAACAATATTCGAGTAATAGGAGTGAGTGAAACAGCAGGAGACCACACAAACGATATAAAAAGAATATTTGCTGAAATAATAGCAGAAAATTTCCCAAACAAGGTAAAAGATACTGAAGTTCAGTTAATCGAGGCATATAGAACCCCAACGATCCATAACCCAAAGAAAAACACACACAGACATATAATAGTCAAGATCCCAGATATCCAGCAAA